>JAANYP010002831.1:0-194706 GCA_020465985.1 Centrapalus pauciflorus | reverse complement strand
TGTGATGAGTTCCCCTAAAAATGACTAATAATTCTCTTATCACTCTGCAGGAAAAACAACATTCCCAGGTTTGGTACTTGGACAGTGGCTGCTCAGGGCACATGACAGGTTGTAAAGAATTGCTGAGTGAACTCAGGTCTGAAAAAGGGCCAAAAGTCACCTTTGGTGACAATGTACAGGGATCCACTGAGGGATATGGAACTCTTAAAGCTGGTGCTGCAGTGTTCAAAAGAGTAGCCTATGTGGTTGGGCTAAAACATAACCTTGTTAGCATAAGCCAACTGTGTGATGCTGGCTACAAGGTTAACTTTGATGAGCACCTGGGTTACATATTGAATTCCCAAGGCAAAGTTGTGCTATGTGCTCAACGAAAGAAAGGTGTATATGTTGTGGATATGCATTCTGCTGACCCCACAACTGAAACCTGTTTTCTCACAAGAACAAATGCTGATCTGAACTGGCTATGGCACAGAAGACTGTCACATCTGAACTTCAAGAACATCAACAAACTCTGTAAGAAAGAGTTGGTGACAGGTTTGCCTTCTATGACTTTTGCTAAGGATAGATTATGCACAGCTTGTGAGAAAGGCAAGCAGAGAAAAACATCTTTTAAATCCAAACATAATTTTTCTATTGATACTCCACTCTTCTTAATCCACATGGACTTGTTTGGACCTGTTAATGTCCCAAGTCTAGGCAGAAGAAGATACACTCTAGTAATGGTTGATGAGTTCTCCAGGTACACATGGGTGATTTTTCTAAAGAGCAAAGGAGAGGCTGCTAGAGAAATTATTGGATTTGTCAAAAAGATGGAAATGCTGAACTCTGCCCGAGTAAAGCAGCTTAGAAGTGATCATGGTAATGAGTTCAGAAACAGTACTCTTGAAGACTTCTGTGAAGAGAAAGGAATCACTCAAAACTTTTCAGCTGTAAGAACTCCTCAACAAAATGGAGTTGCTGAAAGAAGAAACCGAACTCTCATTGAAGCTGCCAGAACCATGCTGTGTGCATCAGGTTTACCTTCATCATTTTGGGCTGAAGCTGTTAACACTGCCTGCTTCACCCAATACAGATCCTTAGTGGTGAAAAGATTCAACGAGAGTCCCTATGAGCTGCTCAAAGGGAGGAAGCCAAATGTCAGTTATTTCCATGTGTTTGGATGTCCCTGTTTCATTCTGAATCAAAGGGACCAACTGTCAAAGTTTGAACCTAAAGCTGATGAAGGTTTGTTTGTTGGCTACTCTACTATCTCCAAAGCCTACAGAGTTTATAACAACAAAAGAAAGGTGATAGATGAATCAATCAATGTCACCTTTGAAGAGTCCAAGAATGCTTCCACCAAAGCAGTTCCTGAACTGGTTTCAGGAGAACTTAACTTTGATGATCTGATGCATTCAAACAATGAAGAGGACTCAAAAGCTTCCACTACACCCAGTGTGGAACCTGTTAATCATGATGGACATGATGATGATTATGTAAATACACCCTGTGTGAATAAATGTACTGACTTAATTACAACTGCATGTCCAGAACCTATCAATGCTGATTTTCCCAGTTCCTCTGCTGATATGTTCAACAGTGGTCAGACATGTTCAACAAGTGAACAGGCTCAAGACAACAGTGTGTCTGAAAATCTTGAGAGCTGTTCAACAGGACCTGCTGAAGATGTTAACAACTCAGGTGAATCATCATTGAAAAATGATCCTAAGTGGATCAGGTGTCACCCCAATGATCAAATAATTGGTGACATCAACAAAGGGATACAAACACGGTGGGACAGCTTAGGGAACTTTTGTATGTTCTCTAGTTTTGTTTCACTGATGGAGCCAAAGAAGGTTGATGAAGCATTAAAAGATGCCAATTGGATCACTGCCATGCAACAGTTTGAGAGAAACAATGTATGGAAGCTGGTCCCTGCTCCTAAAGGTAAAACTATAATTGGCACTAAATGGGTCTTCCGGAATAAAATGGATGAGCAAGGTCATGTCATTAGAAATAAGGCAAGACTGGTTGCTCAGGGCTACAGACAGGAGGAAGGAATTGACTATGATGAAACATTTGCTCCTGTAGCCAGGCTAGAAGCAATTCGTTTGTATCTAGCCTACGCTGCTCATAAGAGCATTAAGGTATTTCAAATGGATGTGAAGAGTGCATTTTTGAATGGGAAGCTGCAAGAAGAAGTTTATGTCAAGCAGCCTCCAGGTTTTGAAAATGAACAACATCCAGGTTTTGTCTATAAGTTGGACAAAGCTCTCTATGGTCTCAAACAAGCCCCTAGAGCCTGGTATGACACTCTTACTGAGTTCCTTCTGAGCAATGGGTATTCCAGAGGTAAAGTGGATACTACACTGTTCATAAAGAAAGTGAAATCTGACATTATGCTTGTTCAAATTTATGTGGATGACATAATATTTGGTTCTACTAATGAGCAGTTATGCAAGAATTTTTCACTACTCAGGAAATCTAAGTATGAAATGAGTATGATGGGAGAACTAACTTTCTTTTTAGGATTACAGGTTAAACAAACCTCAACTGGAATTTTTATAAATCAAAGAAAGTACACTTTAGATCTATTGAAAAAGTTCAAATTTGATCAAAGTTCTCCTATTAAAACCCCAATGGCAACAAATGTAAAATTGGATGCTGATGCCAGTGGCAAAGCTGTTTCAGTAACAGCTTACAGAGGCATGATTGGGAGCTTGCTATACTTAACTGCTAGTAGACCTGATATTATGTTTGCTACCTGTTTGTGCTGCTAGTTCCCAGCTGATCCAAAGGAATCTCTCCTAGCCTGCTGTTAAAAGAATCTTCAGATACCTGAAGGTCTACACAGGTTTATGTCTTTGGTATCCCAAAGACTAAGCCTTTGACACTAACGGCTATTCAGATTCGAATTTTGCCAGGCTGCAGGTTAGATATGGAAAGACCCAACAGGTGGATGTAACTCCTGGCTGGAAAAGTTGATCAGTTGGGTAGCAAGAAGCAGAACTCAGTGTCCACTTCTACTGCTTGAAGCTTGTAGTAGTACATTGCTGCTCGGAAGTGCTGTGGGCCGATTCTGTGGATGCAGCGCATCAGCTTGAAGACTCTGGACCTTTGTATAGGAAAAACTCCTATCTTGTGTGATAACACAAGTGCCATAGCCATCTCCAACAATCCAGTATTTCATTCAAGAACAAAGCATATTGAAGTCAGACATCACTTCATCAGGGATCACATTCAGAAAGGTAATGTGGAGGTCAGTTTTATTTCCACAAATGAACAGCTTGCAGACATTTTCACCAAACCTCTGGATGAAACAAGGTTTAATTACCTTGTCAGCAAGCTGGGCATGTTAAAATAAGAGTGACAAAGTGTTCTCTCAGGTCTATGAAGTTATATGTCTCACACTGCTCAAGTCTCTCAGAACAGCTTAGACAGAACAGGCTATGCATGTTCTATACTTAGTCATTTTTCTGAAAAACTTGAACAGCTTGAGCACAGAACAGGCTGAACAACAAACAGGTTGTAAGTCCAGCCTGCTCTGATGGTTCAATCCTCAACCTGTTCATTCCTTCACACTGCCTCACAAGCCTTTGTCTTGTAACCTGTTCAAATATTGAACCCAACCTGTTCTCACAACTGAGAACAGGCTGAAGGCACAGTTTGAAGGGAGAACATCTTGAAGAGTGAATAACATGTGTTGACTCTGCTCATCACAGGGTTGACCAACAGCTTAGACCAAATATTTTAATTACCTTTCTTCACAATTAAGTTACTTAATTAATGTTTTATTTAACTTAATTACTGCGGATAATGTGGATTACGTGTGTAAGTGATTAAAAAGAAATCGAGTGGTCTGACAAACGGTCTGACATGGACAACCGTTTCGTTTTCCGTTAACGACTTTTTCAAATCAAAACGCCCAAAATCTTCTCTCTCATACACACTCACATTCAAATCCTATAAATACCTAAATACAGTTTCATCTTCGTCTTCCTCATCACTTCCAGAAATCCTCAAGAACCCTAAAATCGACTAAGTGTCTTTTGCTTCTTCAACCTCAAAAAAAAAAAAAAAAAAATTCCCAAATGGCTTACAGACCTAATCCCTTTCTTCCAGTGTTCGTTGGTGAGGATGTTGTCAAACACTCATCAATCACCACAATGCTGACCATTAAGCCCACCAACTACATTGCCAACCTCACAATCCCCAAAAACTATGTGGGGAAGGGCTATGACCAAATGGTGGAGTTTCTGAAAGTTCATCCGTTGAACTACGCCATGACTGCATCTCCTGGTGTCCTGTACCAGGAGATGGTGTATGAATTCTGGTACACATGCTCCTACAATCCCAACACTAAGGTCATCAAAGGAACTATTCTTAATGGAACTCAATCCATTGAGATAACAGTTGATCTTCTGAGGGAGGCTCTTCATCTGCCTGTTGCTGAGTCTTATGATCTGCCCCAGCCTGAGAACGAGCAACTGGGAAATCTGCTACGCTTCTGTGGTGTAGCAGAACCCAAAATTGGAGCAACATTGTACAGGAAGGAGTTGTCACCCACTTACAGCTTCTTATTCGCCTCTGTGGTGATGTGTTTCAGCAGCAAGGTTGGTTCCTTCGACCAACTCAGTAGAGATGAAGTTCCAATAGTCCTACAGCTAGTGGATGGGACTACTCTTGACATGGCTAAGTGGATCTTTTCGAACATGAGAAACCTGGTGCAGCAAGAGCCAAGACCAGCTGCTGTCCGTTATCCCAGGTTTCTGAGTCTCATTTTCAGCCATGTTTGTGGTGAGCAACTTTACAACTCTCAGCCCCTACTTAAATCTGCTGCATTCCCTGTCATAGGGAATAGAATTTTTCATACTCCTGTACTGCAAAATGAGCCACCTCTATCCACACCAATGAGGAGGCTGAGGTTTGGTGGAAGGACCCTCTGATGTGAGGGTGGATCCAGAAGCTGCTGCTCCCGTAACAAAATCCAAAGCCAGGTCCAAGGTTGTTAAAAGGACCCTAGCAGGCTCCTCACCCTGGTTCATTTGTTGAGCCTGAAGCCTTTGTGGCTGGTGCCTCTGTGGCACAAGAGACTATGGAACAGGCCAGCCCCACTGTTCTTGACCCAGTCTCACACCCTGTCCAAACAGATCCTCTCCCCTCTCCACAATCACCCACTCCATCCATTCTCTATCACAGAAAATCAATTTCCAAAAAGAAATCAGCCCACAAAACCACCTCCTCTGTTCCCTCTCAACAGGGTTCAGTTGAAAAAGAAGCAACCCCAGCTGCCTCTCCTATTTTGGGAGCAGGTTCAGCTCATTTGGAGCCTGCTTCACTCCAATTTGAGTCTACCCAGAGTCAGCCTAGACCCTCTGGTTCCTCCCAACAGGAACCAGTTGTACAAACGGAGATACCCACATCAACTATCCCAGCCTCCCAACAGGCTGAGGATATTGAAAGACAGGAGTCCTCTCCACTCCATACTGTGTCCACACTGTCCCCCACTCATATCTCCTCACACCCTGAGTCTGCACGAGGTGTCCACGCTGCTGATATAGACCAATCAGCAGCTCAGCCTCAAACTTCTGCTCCCCATGATCCAGCTGTTTTGCACCAAACAGCTGATGAGGGACCAACATCCCAAGCTGATGAACCTCAGGGATCACACCATCCCTCTGGTGAGGCTGCTCCCTTCATGCAAATTCCATCAGCAGGTTTCACCACTGCTGATGTTGAAATGCATATCCCATCTCCTAATGATGAGGTGCCTTTAGACCATGGCACTGCAGAGGGAACCACCACTGGTCTTCATGAGGGTGTTGCAACACAAGCAGCATCTGAAAGGCCCCAAACATCATCCCCTTCTCCTAGTGATGCAGCTACAGCCGCTGCTGAAGGACCCCTTGATCCCTCCAACCTGGGTCATCTTACTTTTGCCCAGGCTATGGAGCTTCTGTCCAAAGTCCCTCTTCCCTCTCCATCACATCCTCAAACACAAGCTTCATCATTATCTTCTCCATCTACCCACTCAAAACAATCTACCCATACACCTCCATCTCCCAAAGACCTGCCTTTGAAGGATCAGCTTTCTTTGCTGACCAACAAAGTTGGTTCTTTGGAAAACACCATGAACTCTCTACCCTCCATCATATCAGACTCTGTGTCTGCACAACTTCAGGGGTTCTTTGATTCGTTCAAGGCCTCTTTCCCTACCACTCCACAGCCTGATCAATCTCCACAGCTGTTAGCACTCACTGCTCAGCTGCAAACTGTGTCCACCTCCATTTCCTCTATTCTTTCCATTCAGCAGGACTCTGTGTCCTCAATGACAGCTATTTCTCAACAGTTGTCATCACTTCTCACTTCTTGCAACTCTACCCTTCCAGCCACTCTGGCTAGCTTACAAACTCTAATTGGCTCCCTATCAGACTCTGTGTCATCAGATCTTGCTGATGTGCAAGATTCTCTAGAACTTCATCTTGCACAGCTGCAAACTCTGCTGTTCACAGCGTCTGACAGGGAAAATATTGTTAAGCTTACATCCCTTGCTGATTCCCACTTCTCTTCTCTTCAGACCTGTCTTTCCCAGCTTACTGAGGTGAAGGATAACTTGGCTTACTTAGTGACTAGCCTTGTTGGTCCTAAACCTTCTGCTAAACCTGCTGGCAAGCCTGCTGACTTTGTGTCTTCAGGCAGACCAGGTGTTGAAGTCGCTGCTTCATCTCCTTCAAAGGGGGAGAAGTCATCTGCCTCGAAGACTAAGTCTAAGGGGGAGAAAACTTCTTCTCCTAAGGAGATACCAGTGTCTGCAACTCACACTGGTCAGCCAGCAGATGTCTTTGAAACAGGTACAGCTGAAGGTGCCTCTCAAGCTGCTATGCCTACTCAGGCTGTCTCTCCAAACCCTGCTCAGTCTAAGGGGGAGGAAGTCATTCCTGAGGACAGGCCTAGCAGTAAAAGGAGGCACTTAATTCTAACTGAAGAAGAAGAAGAAGAAGAGGAAATTCCTGAGGCTGCTGTCACTACAGCAGCAGCTAAAGGAAAAGAAAAGGCAGCTGATGATCCCATACAGCAGAAACAGGCAGAAATTCAATTTCACAAGGCCAGGGCTAAAGAGATGGGTCTTCCTATACACAAGTACTTTGAGTTTAGAGAAGAACAGCTTCAAGCTCTGGAGGAATTGAGAAAAGAAGAAGAATCTGCTAAAGCTGCTAAATCCTTTGCACTCCAAGAAGCAAAGAAAATTTAAATGTCTACCTTGGAGGTGCAAAAGAAAATAATGGAAGCTGCCAGACAATCAGCAGGGGAGAAAGAGAAGGAAGTAGAGAAAGGTACTCAGGACTCTGTGACCAAATCAACAGTACCCCATGCAAGAGCTCAATACCACTTTGACAACTTGGCTAAGAAAAAGTTTCATGATGTTGCAGAAAGTAGGCTAGCCAAGGAAGCAATTGTCAAAGTTGTCCCTGTATCAAGGAAAGGCAGTCAGTGGAAGCTTAAAATAACAAGGATGGGTGCAACAGGCCCAGAATTGGAAACTTATGACCACACTGATGTAGCTCAGATGGGATACAGGGAGTGGATTGAGCTGGCAGTTGCCCTGAGTGAATCAAAGTCTGAAACTGCTAAACAGATCAGGGCATATGTCAAGAAGTTGATGGAAAGAGTAAAGGATCTTGGCCTGATATCTAAGGAAATTAGTGAAGGTGTCTTTGTGACACATCCAAAAATAAAGGCCAGGAGAACAAAGAAGGACACAGAGATGGAGCTACTCCTTACACTGATCGAACAGGGCGACTATGCCATTGAAATGAAGGGAGTTGATCATAGCCTGCCAAGTGGAATAGAGTTTGAGGATGGCAAAATTATTGAAGAACCTGAGCTGGGGGCATTTTTTGTAGATCCCCTAACTCAGAAGAAGTGCTTCCAAAGAGCCTCAGAGCTGTACAAAGTTGATCTGAGACAACTTGCCGCCTTCAGACTTGTAGTTTCATTTAGGCAGTCTAGCAAATGGAGAGCAGCCGTCTGGGATCAGCTCAGAGGCTTCTATGAAAGAGGAGAGCTCAATGATCCCAAGTTCATGGTCATCAGAAGTGAAGTTGAGGAACTTGAGGATACAAGAGAAGAACTGGAAAAGATGTTCCAGGAACCCCCTCCAATGGAGTAAAGTCCATCTACCATCTGGGTAGGTGAAGAATGGAAGCTGTCCATCAGTTGGACAGGCTTACCGTTTTCTGCTCCCAACAAAAACAGTCCAATGTACATTAGTTGTACTCTATGTTACATATGTTGTAATTCTCTTTTACATTAGTTGTAAAATACATTAGTGCATTAGTTGTACTCTTGTAAAAACATGTGTTGTTGTATGTAATCAAGAATCAGTGTATATAAAAACTGATCTTTTACTTTACTGTAATGTTGTAATTTTATTTCAGCAAATGTACTGTAAAAATATATAGTGATTTTTGATAAGACCAGCTTAGACTGGTTATTGCAAATAGGGGGAGATTGTTAGGCACAAAAAGGCCTCAGTCAAACCTGTTCTACATCTGAGGGGGAGATTTATAATCAAACCTGTTGATGCATTTGAAGGTTATATTTAAGGCCTGTTATATGCCTTATTAAAGCCTAAAGATGATTTGCAATATTAGTCTAAAGCTGTTCTATGCGTCGCATGTGTTGCAACTAAGACAGTTTGTCCAAGCTGCTCTGTCTGCTGAACAGGCTGGACATAAACTGTCTACGCTGCTCTACACTGGTGAGCAGCTTGGGCACTTTTAAAGTGTTCTGTTCTTTGTGAACAGAACCTGTTCTTTGTGAACAGGCTAAACACTTTATGGAATACGTTACCAAGTCATCATGCATTGTTTTTGACTGTTAGATCAGTTTACAAAGTCGAAGACAAAGTGGAAAACAGAACTGCTCAGTCTGCCCAAGCTGTTCTGTAACGTGAAGACAAAAGGTTATTTGAAAAAGGGTGACAGACCTTTTTCTTATATCAAAATAGGCCTTTACAAGGAAGAAAGACGCAAAGTTGACATTCCTAAATTAGTTAAAGGCAATGCAACAGTAGACAAAGTAAAAAGACAAAAGTTCTGCACATATGAAGTCAAGTCTGCTTTTCAGAAAAGTGCAGAAAAGGTTATGTTGTTTTTTCAACAAGACTTCTCCTTTTTCATTCTGTCCAATGAAGATGTTTCTCTTAGATCCTCTGAGTGAGTATAAAAGGAAGCTTCTAAGGACAGAAAGAAGTGTGAAAAAAAAAGCTAAGTGCTGAAACCAAGAGTGAACGTGCAAGTGTGATTTTCATGCGTGCAAGCCTTCTGTGTAAATCAGTATCTGTGTGTCTAAGCTATTTTACGTAAGCTGTTCCCTTAAGTCTTGTAAACACAGTGAGTGCTTCTTAGTGAGTGTATTCATTGTATTCTAGTTTGAGTTTGTCTTAGACTAGTAAACATACTGTTGTATCTGTCATCTCAGCTTAAACTATTCCGCATTCAAGCTTGTTTGTAATTAACAAATTGTTGATAATACATACAAACATTGAGAAAATAATGTATAGTTTTTAAATAGCTGTATTCACCCCCCCTCTACAGCTTAAAGCTATATACTTTGGGAACCTCTCAGGACCTAAAAACCTTATATTGTCTCGAGTTATTTCCTAAGTGTTCCTTGATTGAATGAAAACTTCAAATTCTACTTTGTTACTTTTATAGATCCAATTCCTTTGTCATGTTGTATCTGGCGAAGGTATCTCAGTTGATCCGTCTAAAGTCGAGGCTGTTCAGAAGTGGCGAACGCCTCGCAATGCCTCAAAGATCTGAAGTTTCCTTGGATTGGCCGGTTACTACCGGCGATTCATTAAAGACTTCTCGATGATTGTTGTGCCACTCACGATGCTAACACGAAAGAACACACATTTCGTATGGACGGATAAACAACAAATGGCATTCGAAACTCTAAAGCAAAATCTTATTCAAGCGCCGATCCTAGCCTTACCAGAGGGCAATGATAGTTCGTTGTGTATAGCGATGCGTCTGGTATATGTTTAGGTTGTGTCCTCATGCAAAGGGGAAACGTCATTGCCTACGCTTCAAGGCAAATGAAAGACTACGAGAAAAGTGCACCAACTCATGATATTGAGTTGGCTGCCGTTACATTTGCATTGAAAATCTGGCGTCACTATCTCTATGGTACTAGGTTTCAGCTTTACACCGATCATAAAAACCTTAAAAACCTATTTACTCAAAAGGATTTGAACATGAAACAGCGATGGTCCTTGGAGCTTATCAAGGACTATGATTGCGAGATCTTGTATCATCTCGGTAAAGCCAACGTGGTCGCTGTTGGTACACCCTGTGTGACGATAGCAGTCTGAGTGATCTAACATTTTGGTTTAAGTAATATTCAAAGTATTAAGTTTTAACGAGTGTTGGATATATATGTTTATATGTTTATATATGTTTGACAGTTATTGATTGTATGTTTGAACTTGATGTAACAAATTACAAGAAGTTCAAACATAAAGTTCAAAGATAAATTCAAGCATGAGTTGAAATCATAAGTTTCAATACTTAGTTAAATATGTGAATGAGTAGATTCGAATACTCTAAGGACTAGGATTCGAATCTAGATCAGATTCGAATGAGTCTCTTAGGTACATTCGAATGTGCATACTTAGGCAGATTCGAGAGTGTCAAAAGGACAAACTCGAATGGGCCTTGGGCCTGATTCGAGTTTGGCCCATGGCAGACTCGAATTAGCCTCTATAATTAGGGATAGACTCGAATTATTATCAGACTTTTTGCAGAATTCGAGAGAGATTCAGCAAAAGGCGATTTCGAGTTTATCATCGGTTTTAGTGTTGTTTCGGAGAGAATCAATTCGTAGGTGCGTCTGTTGTAGTTCGTGCAGCTTATTGATAGTCTCCGTGTTCCTGGTGAGTGTTGTTACCGTCTACCCGTTAACGAGGATTCCGCACTCGTTGACGGTTCCGCGTCTAGATAGATCTCGTGTAGTGGTAGACCTTACAAGTGGTATCAGAGCCTACGGGGTGTTCTTGGTGTTCTTCGTGTTCATCTAGATACATCCTAGGTTTCTTGACGCTTTTGGACGGTTTTTTTCTCATCTTCGTGTTTTTCGTGTTTTTCGAGCTTAGCAAAGTGTCATCCGGGAAATACTTCGTGTTTTTCACGTTTTTGATCGAAATCAATATTTTTCGTTGGAAAAATATTGATTTAATCTGCAAAACGTTAAGAAATCGAAGTATTAGCCGTTTTTCGAGTTTGCGGCGCTCGAATCTTTTAGGAGTAATTAGGGTTTTACTTAGTCTCGAGTCTAACCAAAATCCGCTCCTTTTGAGTTTGATAAGAGGTGTTTCGAGTTTAATTCGAGTTTGTGCTACAGTCGAATAGGTTTCTCGAGTTTGCTGTGATTTGAGTTTACTGAGTATTCGAGTTTGTCTTGACTTCGAGTTTGGGGACTTTCGAATCTGCCATCAATTTCGAATTTAATTGAATTATCAAACTTAATCGAATTTAATCCAAAACAGATTTAAAATTAATTATATTCGAATCTATCTAAAGTCGAAAGAATTAAATTAAATTAGTTTCGAATTAAATTTATTAAGTTCAATTCAATTACTTTTGAAACGATGTCAAATCTTCAAAAGTTTCTAGAAATGGATCATGAGGTCGGGAAGGCTAATACTCCGCCTAAGCTGATGAAACTGGAAGATTACTATTGGTGGAAAGATCGGTTTGCCGATTTTGTGCGTTTCAACGATATGCGCATGTGGGTATGTATTGACGAAGGATACATTCCACCTATCTCAGAAGTCGAAGGTCGTCAAAGAGTCTTATCATATCAGATGATGAAGGAAGATGATAAGAAACTATATGAAGCCGAGAACAGAGCTTTCTCGATTATTCGAATGGCTTTGCCTCATAATACTACACACTTTCCGCACTCAAAAGACATCTAAGGAACTTTGGGAGTCGCTGGAAAAGAGATGTGAGGGTAATCCGAGGGTTCGACGGAAGCGCATGAAGTTGTTGAAACAGCAGTTTGCTATTTTCAAGGCTTTGAAGGATGAACAGCTGGATGACACCATCACCCGCTTCTATCATCTGCTGACAGAGCTTGAAAGTCATGGGATTGAGTATAATGACACTGAGAAGAACAATAAGCTTCTTGATGCCTTACCAGCCAAGTGGGTGATGTATGTGGCGATGATTAAGCTTAATGAAGACAAGTATTATACCCAATCATTGGAGGATATAGTGGGAACGTTGCGAGCTTATCATTTCAAGCTACTGAAGGCCGAAACGGATTACGAACAAGTCCAAAATCCAGCCATGTATTTTGGAAAATCAACAAAACCTTCTGCCGCAGCTGATCTGAAGACTGCTACAGCATTTTTCACCGGAGAAACGTCGTCACCAGCAGAGACTGATGACACACTGAACAGAGCGTTCTTAGGGTTGGGAAGATCGGAAGAACAGCAACCTCAAGCAACACAGGCATCAACATCTCAGGGCTACTCTAAGATGCCCATGAGCGCTAAATCGGCGGAAGAACATTTGAACTTGCTTGCGTCATTTGTGGCCGCGTATGGAAACTGCGTTCAAGGGAAAATAAACGATCCTGCTCTCTGGGATGAAGACTATGATCAGGTCGACCCTGACGATCTTGAGGAAATGGATCTCAAATGGTAACTGGCCATGGTAACCCAACGGGTTAAAAGATTCATCAAAAGGACTGGGAGGAATTTGACAATGAATAATAAGGGGATTGGCTTTGATAAGCCCAAAGTCAAATGCTACAACTGTCAAGGTCTGGGACACTTTGCCAGAGAATGTCAGAGACCGAAGGTAGATACGTACCAAGGGCAGAATCAGCATCATGGACAGTTTCGAAATCAATCTCAACAGAGATACCTTCCGAGTTCATCTGCCGGTCAAGCCAATCTAGCTGGTCTATTATCGAACGTCACATCAGACAGACAGCTGGATGGTACCTACGACTGGAGCTCACATCCGGAATCTAATGCTAGAGCCTTCATGGCTGAACTCACTGAGAATGGATGTGAAGGGGAAGAGCAGACCACAAGGGACAGCAGTCCGATGTGGGTGGAGAAGACGAATGATCAGACGCTTCTGGAGTTTGCCGCTCAAATGGCCAACATGGAATCCGATAACACAAAGGTTAGTCTGAATTACTCTCTTTTTCATGAATTATGTATGTTATGTGTTACTTCTAACGATAGGTTGAATCTAGTCTTAGAATCACATAAAAACATAACTACTCAAAATGAGTCTTTAAAAGCTGATAACGCTAGCCTGAATGACATTAAGCAAGATCTTAAGGACAAGCTTAAAGCTGATGCACAAGATGTCATAGTTCTAAAAGACAAGCTGAGTAAGCAGTGTGTTAGATTAGAACTAATGTATGAGCATGTAGAGGCCTTGACCAAAGATCTTAAGACAAAAGAAGTAGAGCTAGCTGAAACTAAGGTGAAGGTAGCCGAGGTGAATAGTAAGCTAGAAAAGTTTAGGAATTCAAGTCTGAACCTAGGGAAAGTTTTAGATGCTCAACGCCAATCTAAAAAGTTCGTAGGTCTAGGATTTCATGAGATTCCTCCACCTTTTAATGCAAATTACGTGCCTCAACCTCAGGAGAAAACTGAGAAATCAGTAGACTTAGAGGACATACCTGCACCTATATCCGAGCCTATAAAAGAAAATACACCTAAGGTGACTGATACAACCGTCAAGGTTAAGAAAGTCAAATTTGTGCCTTCCTCCAATGAAACACCTGCAGGAAAACATAAAATTGATTTTAATGATCAGGACGATGAACCAGTCACAATAGATGTTCAAAAAGACCAGGACACAAGTGAGACACCTAAGTCTAAGGGCACACACAAGAAGTCCATTGACAAGATGTCCTGCTTTAGATGTCATGAAAAATGGCATGTTGCTTCTAACTGTCCGCTAAGGAAAACTGAAGTTACACCTAAGACAGGGAAGCCAACACCAGTTAAGCCCTCAACAAGTGTGGCAACCACAAGTAGTTCTCAGAGTACCGAGAAAATTGTGCTGGCTACACCAAAACAAGTTGTGAAACAAATACCGGTAAAGGTTGGACCAAAAGAAGTGGTTAGGACTAATTCACCGAATCGAGTCGTAAATCAATCTAGGTCTGGACCTCAACAACAATATAGGAGCACAACACCTAGCAGAGCATACACTCCAGTTAGGTCACACACTCCTATTAGACATCACACACCGGTAAGAGCTCAGGGATCTCAATCTGAAATGCAATATAATCGGAATTATTCAAGAGCTCCACAACAAATGCCTACTCAAAGGCAGAGAGTGAATTTACATCACTCGGCACCACAACAAACTCCTGTTCAACGACCCAAGTCACCTGAAAGGCGAGATGGGTATTTGAAAGAGTTTAAGTATGTGGACGAGAATGGTATAACCAAGTCAGTTATGGCTTGGGTTCCCCGTGATAACTAACCTATTTTTCTTTCATGTGCAGGAGATTACCACAGGTCCAAACAACAAATGGTTCGTCGACAGTGGATGCTCTAGGCACATGACAGGGGAAAGAAGTCTCCTTACAGACTTCAAGGGTGGGAATCGGGGATTTGTACCATTCGCGGGAAACAAGGGAGGAAACATCACGGGTACCGGAGTGGTCACTAATGGGACGATCAAGTTGGATCAAGTTTAACGCGTTGATAAACTGGTTCACAATCTCATTAGTGTATCTCAAATTTGTGACAAGAAGAATTCGGTGTTGTTCACTGACACTGAAGCGTTAGTGCTAAAGCCGGGGTTCAAGATTCCTGAATAGTGGATATTGATGCGGGCACCAAGGAAGAATGACTTGTACTTGCTTGATATGAACAAGCCGGAGACTTCGATGAGGCCAATCTGTTTGTTATCCAAAGCTTCGGAGACGGAATCAGTGTTATGGCACAGACGCATGGCACACTTGCACCTAAGAAAAATGAACTATATAACGAAAAATGGGTTGGTGCAAGGTGTGCCTATGAAGAGTTTTCAGTTCGAGGACAAGTGTCTACCATGCAAGAAAGGCAAACAACATAAGAAGACATACAAGTCCAAGACTCAGAACTCCATAACCTCTACATTCGATTTGTTGCATATGGATCTCTTCGGACCAATCAACAAAAGGAGTATAGGAGGTAGTTGGTATTGTTTGGTTATCACTGACGATTACTCACGATTTTCTTGGGTTTTCTTTCTAGGTACAAAGGACGAGACGGCTTCCAAGCTCATCGGGTTCTTAGACCAAGTGGAGAATTCCTATGGAACACGGGTTAAAAGGCTTCGTAGTGATAATGGAACTGAGTTCAAAAACACTGTAATTGGTGTATATTGCCTATCAAAGGGCATAGTGCATCAATTTAGTGCACCATATGAGCCTCAACAAAATGGGGTGGCCGAACGTAAAAACAGGACACTGATTGAGGCAGCTAGGACTATGCTTTCGGATTCAAAGCTTCCTACCATGTTTTGGGGGGAGGCAGTGAATACCGCATGTCACATTTTAAACCGGGTCCTAACTGTCAAATCTTTGAACAAAACCTGTTATGAAATTTTGAATAAACGGCCACCTAATTTAACTGGCTTCAAACCGTTTGGGGTACCATGCACTTTATTGCGTACAAAACATCAACCGAAGTTTGGTGAAAAGGCTGACGAATGATACTTCCTAGGTTATGTGCCGAACTCACCAAACAAACGGGTTTTTAACAAAACAAATGGTACAGTGGAAATTGTGTATAACATTGAAGTCACAAGTTATACACATGAACCCCAAACAGGTCCGGAATGGATATTTGAGTATGATAAATTATTTGAGTCATTTAACATTCCTTTGGATGAAAATGCAGGTACAATCGAAAAGGACATGGCGACGTTGCATCTGAATGACGAAGGTCATACCATTCCGAGGACTACATTTCAATCCACATCCGAGTCTACTTCGACTGAAGATGGATCTCCAGAAGTCGCTTCTCCAGAAGCACCTTCAACTGAGAATCAGACTCAGACAACCAATTCCAACTCTTAGGAAAATCTCCACGAGGAGGAAAATGTAGAATCTGAGGAAGTTCCCCCATTAGGTGAAATAGGATCTAACTTAGGAGATAATCTAAGAGTTGACGAGATAGAGACCTCTAGGATCAACAAGAACCATCCTATAGAAAGCATCATAGGAAATCCTAATGAGGGTGTGGGGACTAGGAGTAGTTTAAATAACAACACAGTGTTGTTGTCGATGATAAACGACTCCGAGGCATATCATACCTGTCTCTATTCTTGTTTCATATTCAAGTAGAGCCTAAGAATGTGCAAATGGCACTTAAGGATAACTCCTGGGTTGAAGCGATGCAGGAAGAACTCTCGCAGTTTAGGAAACTAGAAGTGTGGGAGTTAGTTCCATTACCTCGAGGGGAAGTTTCCATAGGAACCAAATGGGTTTTTAAGTGCAAAAGAGACGATCGGGGTATAGTCACTCGCAACAAGGCTAGGCTAGTTGTAAAGGGTTTCAACCAAGAGGAGGGAATCGATTACAATGAGGTGTTTGCGCCAGTAGCAAGGCTGGAAGCCATTAGGTTGTTTCTGGCTTTTGCCTCCTTCAAGGGCTTTAAGGTATATCAATTAGATGTGAAGAGTGCTTTCCTATATGGGAAAGTGAAGGAGCTGGTGTATGTAGAACAGCCGCCCGGATTTACAGATCCAAAATATCCTGATAGAGTATATCGTTTAGATAAGGCTCTATATGGATTGCATCAAGCACTAAAGGCGTGGTATGAGACTCTATCCAACCATTTATTAGAGAACGGGTTTGAAAGGGGTAGGATAGATAGTACTCTGTTCGTTAAGAGGAAAGGAGAACACTTCATCTTGGTACACGTGTACGTTGATGATATCATTTTTGGATCATCAGACGAACAGATGTACAAAGATTTCGAGAAGATGATGAAGTCGAAATTCGAGATGAGTGCAATGGGAGAGTTAACTTTCTTTTTGGGGTTACAAGTTGACCAGAAGAAGGAAGGTATGTTTATCCATCAGACGAAGTATGTCTATGACATATTGGAACGCTTCGGGATGGAAGGAACGAAACTGACTACCCATTTCAGCACGCCGATTCAAGTGAATCACAATCTCGGACCGGGTACTGAAAGTGATGCCGATGTGGATCCGACGTTATATCGGGCCATGATTGGATCACTTATGTATTTAACTTCTTCAAGACCTGACATCATGTTTGCTGTGTGTATTTGTGCTAGGTTTCAAGCTAATCCGAAGGAGATGCACATGAAAGCTGTGAAGCGGATTCTACGATACCTCAAGTCGAAACCGAAGCTGGGACATTGGTATCACGCGGAGGGAGATCTAGAGTTGGAGGCATTCACGGATTCTGACTACGGAGGATGCAGCTTGACTCGAAAATCAACAACTGGAGGTTGTCAATTCCTAGGAGGGAGACTGGTATCCTGGCAATGCAAGAAACAGACGTCGGTAGATGTGTCAACGTGCGAGGCCGAGTATGTTGCTGCTGGTAGTTGCTGCTCACAGGCTCTGTGGATACAACAACAATTGCGGGATTACGGTTTGGCTTACACTCAAACTCCTATTAGGATAGATAACCAGTCTACTATCGCAATAACTAATAATCCAGTTAAACAAAGTAAAACAAAGCACATAGACATAAGGCATCATTTTATTCGTGATTGTGCTGAAAAGAACTTAATCAAATTGGTAAAAGTGGCAACGGACGATAATAATGCTGATTTATTTACCAAAGCCTTTGATAAGTCACGGTTTGAATATTTAATTCAACTAAATGGAATGCGCAACCCAGAGTAATTTGACCTTAGTAGTAGTTTATTTCCTCTTATAGTTGTAGTATTTCTTTCTTTTTATAGTAAGTCTGCTAATTTAGGATAGTTTCTATTTTTAGTAAGTTAGTAGGTTATCTTCTTTTATTGCTATTTCTTATGAAAAACAAAAAAAAAGGAGAGAAAATCATAAAAATAGGTTCAAAGTGACGAAAATTAGCACAGTCGTTACAAACTCTAAGTGTTTAGGTTTTCACACATAATGCACCTAAAATTCTAAGTGTTATACTTTATTTTAGTTTGATGTGTTGGTAGGCATAATACATATAGGGAGTCTCAAGGCTAATAAAATATTCAAGAAAAAGTCAAACGTGTCACTAACTTAGATGTATGACCAATCGGTCTTAATTTTTATGTACAAGACATACAAACTTTGAGTCTAAATGAGGTATGCAAACTTTCTGGGGATGTATAGCAACATCAAATACATCTTAAAATGGAAAGACTAGAAAAATCATACAAAATTGAGAGTCAAAAACATGTAACTCTGTTGTACGTAAGTACAGACCTGTTGCCTCTGTTTTGATTCGGGTTAGCAAGATAAGTCGCTTTGTTGTACGTCGGTACAGACCTGTCACCGCTATCTTGCTAGCTTTAAAAATAAACCTTAAGTCAAACTAAGACACTTTGTTGTATGAAAATACAGACCTGTGTCCGATGTTTGTCTTTTAAAGAAAGTTTGCAAATACCAAAAAGGTATATTCATTATCTGTATGCCTTGATCATAAAAGTATGTCTATGTCTGAGTCACGTAAGATAATTTCATGATAAATAAAAATGCCAAGGGATATTCAGAAATGTAGCATGTTTAAAGGGGTAAATACCGACAATCGGCTAAATGGGTATTTCACGACAAACAATCAAAGGAATCAAAAATTCCTAAGTGTGAATGTTTAAGTACTGAAAGTGAGTATCTGGCACCGCTATCTGATTGAACCTTTCTTTGACTATACTCATCAAAAATATTTTGTTAAGTGTTTAGCATAGGTCGTAAATTTTAATAAGTGTAGTTTAAGTCTAAGTTAAATTTTTTGTTCAAAATTTTAATTTTACTTTTACTTTATTTTATTTTATTTTTATTTTACTTAGGAAAAAGGTCAAAAAATTACTGAGGGTGCATTCATAGTTGAATAAAATAAACACTGCGTGAAAATCTTGTGCTTAGGGTAAAAGAATTGGCATAGTTTATTCCATTACACAATAAGGTTGAAAAGGTTGAAAAAGTTGAATTTATTTCAAAATTTTCGAAATTTTCAAAGGATCAGGGTTAATTCGAGTTTAGATTAAACTCGAAATTGGCTGATCTCGAATCTGTCAGTAGATTCGAATCTGTCATTAGACTCGAAGGTAGGTGTTATAAATAGGTTAACAGTAATCGTCATTACTCTATCTGTTTTCGAATCTGTTCCTTCGAATCTATCTGGAGATCTCGAATCTATTTGCTCGAGTTTGCCGACTTCACTAAAAACAACTATTTGTCGAGTTTCTTGCTTGTGTGTTCGATTCTACTGCTAGATCTAGGTATAAACAACTGGTTTGTACAAGATTTAAGTAGTCTTATACACCATTTAAGGCAAAAATCACCGATTTTTGAAGGTTTATTGGTTGAAATCTTGTTTTTCAAAATTACAAAGTTTGGACCGGTAAAGAGTCAAATTAAATGCAAATATCTGTGATTAGAACCTAGTAGGACTAATGAATGTGATTTTCTAAGTTCAAAATGGTTAAAATCATGCATTTTGGTGATGACTTGGGCCGACTAATTCGAATCTGTTCCTGACCAGTCTCGAGTTTGTCAGTAAACTCGAGAAGGTCATTAGATTCGAATGTGTCATCAAACTCGAAAAAGTGTTGCTTCGAATCTGTTTCTTCGAATTTGTCATTTTATTTGAATTATTTAATTTAGATTTAATTAAACTTGTAGAAATTCAATTGTGTTGGATTTTGTACTTAAACAAGTTCAAAATAAAACAAATTTGAATTTAAAGAAGTTTATTCATTTTTAATACTTCTAATATTTTATCTATTGTGCAGACATGGCAGATAGAGTATTTGTGCCTAAGCATAATATGGTCATTCCCCCCGACCATCATATCCCTGAAGCGCAGGGTTTTCGACAGATGATGGATTTCCTAGTGGAGTCTAGGATATCGTTCGCATTATCCCATAACATCCAAATCGTGATTCCATATGTACGGCAGTTTTATGAACATCTACAAGTTGATTGTACCGTCACCCCAACTGTGCTAAGGACAAGGATAGCAGGACAGCCGTTGGTATTTTCTGCGGATATGCTTCGTCAAGTTCTGCAGCTGGGAACTCAGGAGGAAGAAAATGGACCTATAGACTTTCCTTTAAGTATTAGGCAGGCTGCCTTCCTGAGGATGGGTTATAGCTTGGATGTTACAAAAACATCCTATATGAAGAGTGGACTCATAGGGCAATGGAGATTTCTGGCGCATGTATTTATGGTATGCTTTGCGGCCAAGAAAGCGGGCTTTGATTATATCGTATCGAAGATCCAGTCAGGGATTATCGCATTGGTGTATAATCGGCGTTTCAGTTTTTCGGAAATGTTTTTCTCAGAGTTTGTGCATCAAATCACTGCTCCGGAACGAGAAAGATTGTTACTATACCCCCGATTCGTGATGATGCTCATCAGGCACTTCTTGCCTAATTTGCCGCAGCTAAATGAGATTCAAAGTGTAGCGGTTATCGACAAAAGGATTTTTGCTGATTGTTCTGCCCATAGAGGAAGGTTAGCAGTTCCGGTCGAGCGACCTTTGTTTGGAGCTGTAATAGACAGGGACTTTGTAGCACCGGGTGATGCCAATTGGGCAGGTGAAGTGGAAGTTCAGCTTAGACAGCCACAACAACAACAACGACAACAACCGCGCCCTCAGCAACAGAGGAGACGCCAAAGATCTACTGTGAGTCAAACTCAGGCAAGTAGGCCTTCTACCAGTCAACAACCAGAGGCACAAGAGGCAGGGCCTTCAAGTGCAGCACCAGAATCTGAGCAGATAGCCCAAACACTGGAGGAAATCTAGGCATCTGGGCCTCATGCTAATGAAGAAATAACTGCTGAGCTGGTTGATCAATTGCTAGAGCCTCCGGAAGGAGAAGATGATGTTCTTAGGGAAGTGGACGAATATCAACCTGAGCAGACCGGTAATGACATGTCATCGTCAGCTACTGAGTCAGAAGATATGGAAGAAATAGAGGTTGAAGTTCCAGAATCCGTCACTGCAGAACCGTCTGTCCAGATTGGAACGTATGGATCGAGGTTAGTGGTGAATGAACAAGCTTCACGGAAGAGAACATCAAGAGAGTCTGATGACTCTGATTTCGAAGAAGAAGAAGTTGCACCATTAGTGACAAGGCAACGGGCTAAACGACATCGGTTTATGCAGGGAGCTACCTCAGCTTCAGCTGCACAGCCTGAAATTCCTAAGCCTCAGGACCCTCAAACTACCATTCCACCATCACCACCACATGTTGAACAGTACATTCCATCACCCATCATTCCGAATCCAATACAATCCATTCCATCCACCTCATCCACCTACGCAGACAATAAAAGGTTTTTGCAGCTAAAAGATAGAGTTGAGTTCCAGCAGATCCAAATCCTTGGCCTGACAACGGCTATCGGTGAAATTCAGAAGGATAACGCAAATCTAGATAGTGAGAATGCCGACCTGAAAAAGATTGTGGACAAAGTACAGGAAGAGAACTTGGAGCTGAAAACTTTTGTCGCTGATCAAGCAGCTGAAATAAGATCGATGCGCTCCCTGATTGAGCAATTACTGAAAAATATAAAGGCTCAGGGGGAGACATCCTGCCGTGATCAAGTAGAAGTGCGCAGAGATGATGATGATGATAATGAAGATGACAATGGCAATGATCCCAGCACACAAAGACAGAATGAGCAAGTAGATTTTTCTGCTGCTCAGGATGCTCAGACTCAGGGGGAGCCGAGTCAATCAGGAGCTGGAGTAGGTGAGGCTAGTTCATCAAAGATCTCAGAAAGTGAAGTGCGTGAGATAATTGATGGATATTGATGAAGAGCCATTAGATTTGGAATTTGATTTTGAAGATGATGTAGAGGATTTGGAAGAGGGAGAGTTTGTGCCAGAAGATGTAGCTGATTGGAGATCTGATGAGGAGGTTGTGATAGATGAGGACGATAATGTAAACGAAGTAATCATTCAATCCCAGCCTGTCACAGCATACTGAACAACATGTAATAGATATTGACGACATCAAAGTGGCTTCGGTAGATGATTCAGAAATGGAAGAGGCTGAAAGAGAGCCGAGCAGAGCTGAATTGCTAAATCTTTGGTTCCGCAAGGAAGAAAAGAAGACTGAGCCAGAAATAAAAAAGACGATGAGGATTCCAGGTGCAAAAAACATCTCAGGAGGTATTATTAGCTGGTTCTTCGACAGGGAACTGCAGCTTTTTATTCTAAAGAGAAGAGATGGTCTCTAATACCTAAGGCGCAAGCTTAAAGTGTTCAATACATTGCCGAAGGTAGAGGTGAAGGAGCTAGCATGGAAAGAATTAATCAATATCGGAAATGATCCCTATGCTGAAGTGATCGCTAAGATAGTCAGACGAGAAGGGAGATCTGGAAGGTTTGAGAGACTCCAACCGAGGTCTGGAAAAAGAGTAGAGGATACTTCAAGAATAGATCCTCATACAGGACGACCATGGGCGAAAATAGTTTACAAACCTGTCAAATGCTTAAGAAGGGTACCAATGAAGAAGATGCCTCAAGATATTTTGAGCAACATGAAGTGGTGGTACCTTGATAATGAAACTGCTGAAGCTATCATGGAGGATCAAGACGACAAAGTTATTTTGAGAGTGTATGATCCTCTGCATCTGATGAATCTATCAAAGGACGATCTGAAGAAGCTTCATGGCCAACATATCTTCTTTCATGAAAGATGGAGATCTGAAGCCAGAAAGTTCCAAAAAGTTGTCAGAGTATGTATAGATGCAGGTATATACGCAGGTAGTAGTATATATAGATCTAGTACTTAATCAAGATGTAAATAGTTAGAAGCTATCGTCAAGGGGGAGTCTGTTGGTAGACTCTGTGTGACGATAGCAGTCTAAGTGATCTAACATTTTGGTTTAAGTAATATTCAAAGTATTGAGTTTTAACGAGTGTTGGATATATATGTTTATATGTTTATATATGTTTGACAGTTATTGATTGTATGTTTGAACATGATGTAACATATTACAAGAAGTTCAAACATAAAGTTCAAAGATAAATTCAAGCATGAGTTGAAATCATAAGTTTCAATACTTAGTTAAATATGTGAAAGAGTAGATTCGAATACTCTAAGGACTAGGATTCGAATCTAGATCAGATTCGAATGAGTCTCTTAGGTAGATTCGAATGTGCATACTTAGGCAGATTCAAGAGTGTCAAAGGGACAAACTCGAATGGGCCTTGGTCCTGATTCGAGTTTGGCCCATGGTAGACTCGAATTAGCCTCTATAATTAGGGATAGACTCGAATTATTATCAGACTTTTGCAGAATTCGAGAGAGATTATGCAAAAGGCGATTTCGAGTTTATCATCGGTTTTAGTGTTGTTTCGGAGAGAATCAATTCGTAGGTGCGTCTGTTGCAGTTCGTGCGGCTTATTAATAGTCTCCGTGTTCCTGGTGAGTGTTGTTACCATCTACCCGTTAAAGAAGGATTCCGCACTCGTTGACGGTTCCGCGTCTAGATAGATCTCGTGTAGTGGTAGACCTTACAGTCGCGGATTCTTTGAGTAGGAAAGCGTAACCTGAAAAGTGCTGCTATGCCCTGACTCCTGTTGTGTTCTCTTCTGATCTCATTGAAGATATCAAATACGCTCAAGCCGAAGCACTGAAGGAAGAAAATCTTTGTTCTGAAAATCTCAAAGGGCAACTTCAGTTTCTGTCTATGAATCATTTGGGACTTCAATGTCTCAAGGGAAACCGAATCTGGATTCCTAAATATGGTTCCATTCGCAGCACTCTTCTATCCGAAGCTCATAAGTCCAAGTTATCTATTCATCCTGGCAGCTCAAAAATGTACTTCGATCTGAAAGCAGATTATTGGTGGCCAGGAATGAAGGAAGACGTCGGTCAATACGTTGAAAGCTGTAGAGTCTGTCAAATGGTTAAGGCAGAACATCAGAAACCCTTCGGGAATATGCAACCACTACCAGTTCCTGAGTGAAAGTGGGAGCATATAACCATGGACTTCGTTACGAAATTGCCAAAAACCAAGAGACAGCACAACTCCATCTGCATAGTCGTGGATCGATTAACGAAGTCAGCTCACTTCATACCGATGAAGGAGACGTGTACTCTTGATAGATTGACACAAATATACATCACTGAAGTTATCTCTCGTCACGGTGTGCCAAAGTCTATCGTCTCTGATCGTGATAGTCGTTTCACTTCGAGATTCTGGAAAGCGCTGCAAGACGGGATGGGTACTCGAATCTCTATGAGTACTGCTTATCACCCTAATGTAGATGTCCAAAGTGAACGCACTATCTTGACTCTTGAAGATATGCTCCGTGCCTGCATTCTTGATTTAGGGGGTAAATGGGATGACCATTTACCTTTAGTCGAATTCTCATATAACAGCAGTTATCATTCCACAATCAATATGGCTCCTTTAGAAGCTCTATACGGAAGAAAGTGCAGAAATTCCCACTTGTTGGCGCGAAACAGATGAATCGTCATTAGCGGGTCCTGCCCTTCTACAGTTGACTCATGAGAAGATCCAACTTGTTAGAAGGAATATTCTTCAAGCTCAAAGCAGGTAGAAATCATATTATGACAATCGTCATAGATCAATAACTTTTGCGGTTAATGATTGGGTGAAGCTGAAAGTATCTCCAGTAAAGAATGTGGTGCGATTTATAAAGCAAAACAAGCTAGCTCCAAGATTTATTGGTCCGTTCAAGATAGTTGAAAAGATAGGTAATCAATCTTATCGTCTTGAATTGCCAACAGATTTAGCAGGAATACATCTGGTATTCCATGCTAGTCATTTGAGAAAGAGTTTAGCTGATGAAAGAGAAGTGCAGATACCACATGTTAATCTGCAAATTGATGAGAAGCTTCGAATGGTTGAGGAGCCAGAATGTATTATGGACTTGAAGACCAAAAAGCTTCGCAATAAAGAGATACAGATAGTGCTTGTTCAGTGGAAACACCACAAAGGTTCGCATCAGTCTTGGAATCAAGAGATGTCATGAAAGCTACATATCCAAGTCTGTTCGAACATAGCTAACTTAAAGGACGAAGTTTGTGGATGGTGGAGCCCATTCTGTAACAACCTAGTCTTAACCGAACGTTTAGTTTCTGTATTTGATCCAATAATGTAATTTAATTGCATTACTTGTTTCGTAATATAATTAAGTAATGAAATTTTTTAAACTATTTTTCGTACGTGTTACAAATTATTAAGATGATCCATTTTAAAAGTAATGTAAAGAAAATAAATGTAGGGGTTCAATGGAACAATTATCAAAGTGAATATATAAAATCACAAATGAGATTTAAATGCTCATTACCACCCATTTAAGAAAAAACCCAAATTCTCTTTCTCCCTCAAAGAAAGCTACGGCTTCTTCTACATTTCAACAATAATCCATAAATATTGCAAATAATTCAATATTTAATCCAAGGGAGTTACCAACAATCATCATATATCAAGAATCTACAAGAGTGAAGGTAATATTTACTTAAATTTCGACTTTATATGGGTTTAGTTTCGGTTTTGAGAGAAACCAAAATTTAAAGATTTGAAGCATGATTTGTAGTTGCATGTTTGAAATATTAGTTAATAATCATATATTTAAGTCTTTAGAAGTTACAGAAACAAAATTATTGCTTAGATCGTCCAAATAAAAGAGAAATCAGAAATTTTATAAAATTTTGTGTTCTTGAGAAAAGTCTTTATTTTTGGACGATTTTAGATGATTTAAGGTGTTTAAGACAGGTAAAATAGTGTAAAAACACCCCAATAACAATAATATGACCTTAAATTTAATTGCATGTTGATAAAAATGTGTTTGGTGAATTTTTGGTGAAAATCTGTATTATGTCGAAACTGAACATTAAAGAACAAATCTGGAAAAATGACTAAGTGTGGGCTACGAATTTGGATGAGGGACCATTTCGGATCCCATCTTGGATGCCATTTCAGATCCAAACTCGGATGGGGGATGATCCGAGTTCGGATAGGCCGGTCCGGATGCCCAATTCGGATGGCCAGCTTGGATGGTCCGAATTCGGATGACCAATTCGGATGTCTTATTTCAGATGCTTTAAAATAACAAATAAATGTCTTATAATTTTATTTCACAAATTATAAGACCCATGACTATAATAATTAGAGAACATTTAAATAAAGCATCATGATATATATAAATATATATATATATATATATATATATATATATATATATATATATATAATTATATCCCTTTGAGACTTCAAATGAACAAAGAAAAGTGTAAAATGATTGATGGAGTTATCAGTTATCAGAATCGGATTAAATAAAGATTTAAAGCTAAAAACTAATGTTCTTGCTATGATATAATTCTAGACAGATTCAGATAAATTCTGAACAAAGAATTAAAGTTATTGAAAGTGGGTCAAAGAATTGTAAAGCAAAGCCAGAGTCCAGAAAGACAAAGATTAAAGAATTAAATCTTGGGATAACTCAGGTGGTGGAGAAATCTGCTTGATAAGACAACAGAACCTGTGAGTTATAGATATTCTGTTTTACATGCTAGATTCCGGTTGAGACATATTGTTGATGATAGTTTATTTTGACATTCATACATGCTCAGCTGGATTGTGACCTGTGCTCACCTTGGTTCGGTGATGCCCTGTGGATCATGATGGCTATTTGACTTATTATTCTCGTATATTGTACTTACAGTTCCTTTCAGATATTGTTATAAGTTGATATTGCTATCATGACCTTAATTATTTATGCATTCATTATTGCTCGCATCTTTGATATATTGATTCAACTTAGCATGATTAGCATTGTTGGTCTATTGTTCTAGACCTAGCTATGTCACCAGTTCTATTGAACTTGGTATTGATTATTCTGATGCTCCCCCCCACGATGACTGCTGGTAGCTAGCCCAATATAAGTGGATAGCTTCCACAAAAAGCATGAGCGTGGCCTGGACATCATCCAACTCTATGACTACTATGTCTCAATCATGAGTGGCTGTAGCGGCAGTCAAGACATATCACGCTAGACCCCATGATCTGCTTCATAAATACATGTAATCTGAAAATCTATATTCTCACTAAGCATTGCTTATAGTTGTTGTTTAACCTTTTTACAGAAAAAGATAAGAGAAAAGCACCTGCTGGACCTAGTTCTTAGGTATTTCAAGAATCAAGTTGAAGTTTTCCATAGACCACTACTCAACAAACTTTCGTTACAGATTGGCAGATGATAATTGTGGTGGTCTGGGTAGATTTGATTTGATTGTATGATGACATGAATTAGATTACCCTTGTACCCTTTATAAGTTTAATTTGAAAAATGTTACTTGTACTAAAAATTGTATTAAACTTATCCTAATGTTTGTACCTGTAATTTGAAATTCCGCAATATAATTACTCTATCTTAGTTATGATTGATATAGTGTTGCAATTTGTGGGACCTAGACATTGAGGACTGCCCCGTAAGGGGAGGTCTTCACAATATCTGAGGGGGAGCTATTATGCAAAATTCAAGGGGGAGCAACATTTTTTTTATCATTTATTTTTTTTAGTTAAAAATTTTTTTAGTTTATTTAAATTTTTTTTAATTGTTCTTTAAAATTTTTGTTAGTTGTTATATTTTTTTATGTGTGAAATTTTGTTTTGTAAATAAAAGGGCTTAAAAAGTTAAAAGAGAGAATGGGCTTATAAATCTTTAGAATGGGTCGGGTGTTATTCAAAATTTCAAATTTTCTATAAATTTGAAATTTGAATTTCAAAATCACTTTTTCATTTCCTCGGTCACTGTTCACCTTCTTCTCCAAATACCTATTCTCAAACGCTTCTTACACACAAAGAAACCGTATATTTGATCAAGATTTTCAAATTCTGAGTAGAAAATTGTAAGTATGTTTCAATTTTTGTCAATATTAGCTATTTTTTTGTTTTTTTATTCGAAGATTTGTACATATATTATGAACTGTGATGTGCGTTTGTTCATGGTGTGTGAACTGTGTGAATATGTGTTTTGTTGATTCTCTAGTTGATAAGTGAAATTGATGGTGTGTTTCATTTCGTACGGATATGATGGACTTGTAAATTAAATTTCAAGTTCCATTTCAAAACACACAAACATTAATTTGAATTTTCAATGTTAAAAACTTTCGAGTTCTTTTAACTCTGAAAATTGGATTTTTAGTGTTGAAAATGGTGTTTCTGGACAAAGTTCTGTAAACAAAAATTGTTTAAAATCCAATTTTGTGTAAGACAGAATCAATAAATAGGCAAAAATGTCCCTGAAATAAATTTTCATAATTTCAGTGGCATTTCAGACTTAAAAAAGTTTCAAATGAATTAACTCGAACAAACCATCATTTGAGAAACAATATGTACTGTTCGAGTTGCATGATGTATTGATCGAGAAACTCTAAGATTTTATCGAGTTTGTTATTTCTTAATTCGATAAATCTGGGTTTGTTATTCGAGTTGGGCATTTTTAAGAACTTATAAAATTTTTAAAACCTGTCTCGATAATAACATGGTTCGAGTAAGTTCTAATTCCATCCGAGTTGGATCCATGAGTCGTTCGAGGAACATTCTTTCTTATTCCAGTTGCTTAGGATAAGACTTAGCATTATTTTGTATATTTTTATTGGCATTTGAGAAAATCATACTTGTATTCGAGTTGGTTTCATATTCTATTCGAGAAAATCTATTGTTCATTCGAGTTGAGTAGTTCATGCCTTGTAATATTTTTCAAATGTTTCAACTCGATTCATGAGTATTTCGAGAAACATTCTTAGTTAATCGAGTTGATTCTTGTTGCATTCGAGAATCTTTAAGTCGTATTCGAGTTGATTCTAATGTCATTCAAGAAATCAACTAGTAATTTCGAGTTTCCTTCATAATTCATTCGAGTTGATTTATGTGTTACCCGAGAACTTTTATGTTTCATTCAAGATTCATGTAACATTTTCCAAAATGTGTCTGAATGTGGTGGATTTTTTATAATATTTTAGAAGAATTTCATATTTTTCAAGAAATTTTTAAAATCTGTGTTTTTCTAACATTGGTCTCTTAATGATTGACTTTAGAATCCTAATAATAACATTTTAATATTATTGTATGAAATCCCGATGCTTTAAACAGTAAAACACATATTTTTCTAATTTCTAGCAAAATGTTCTATTTTTCTATCTGTAGGATTACATTTGTTTACCAGACTGTAGTAACATGTTTATTATTTTTCTTTTTACAGGTTACAAATGGCATCCCAAACTCAATCCCAACATTCCAATTCTTCCGATTCTCATTCATCATCGAACCATACACTGATCTCAAAACCAGTGAAATCAGCCTCAGTTACCCGACCATCACCTTCATCACCCATCCCAAACACTCACCTTGTTAAAACTAAACATTGCCTACCTTTTCGTGACAATAACCACATACTTGATCCAAAAATTATCAAAGTCAGTCATCCCATCATTGTGGACATACTTAAAGGACATCCTCTGGGTTACCTTTTACAGTATAAACCTTCAATCCCCCCAAGTCTACTTGCAACAATTCTGGCACACAATAAAGTTTGTACCGGCTGATGGAAATCATCACTTCAAGGTTACAATAGATCAGTATAAGGCAAAGATCACCTTTGACATGCTTCACCATAATTGACGTGCCATTGTTGTGACCCGCAGATTTAGTCCTTAAATCCACTATTTAGCTAGAGAAGTAAGGGTCGAGTCCACAGGGAGTGTGGTTGTAAATAGGATTAGCTTATTAGCCTTATAAGTTTATTGAAAGCACTTAAATTGTGAATTTGTGGATTCGAATATTTTGTTTAGAGTAATGATTTGCTATTGCTTTGTAACTAAAATTAATTGCAAAATAACTAACGTAGTAGATAAACAATCAAGAGACGAATAACCATTCACGGGATCACCACGGCATAGGTATTACTCACTATAATTTCACGCAACGATCACATAGACATAATCAATTGCGCGACTAAATTAATCAAACATGTTTTAACCAATAACTCTCGGCATAGCGTATGCAATATTAATACTTGTCTTAATCCCTAAGCTAATGGACTCGGCACAAATAATAGTACCACGATAAACTATCTTGCTTTTACCAATCAATACATACAATCATAATCATAGTCGAATGCTTATCATTTGCATACACATAATAGATCTCATTTAATACCAATACATTAAAGCATGAGAAATTAAAGTAGAGTAAACTTAGTCGTAGATCCTCCGCAAACGGCTGATGGGATTAGCCGCTCATCGTATGCTTTTCACAATCGTAGATCTATGTCATTAAGTAGCTTGCGAATCACCGTCTTAGTTCTCGTATCATAGATCCACTCCGGCAGGGCTTCGGCACACTTTCACACACTTTGGGACTTTCTCCAAGGCTGCCCATCGACTTGTATTTTATAGGAAGGTCGAGATTAGGGTTCCACAGGCTGTAAAATGCATTTTTGCGCCACTCTAGCACAGGCCAGGAGCAGGCATGCGCCCCCCACTAGGTACCCCCCCCCCCACCCGCACCGGCCCCTCGGACGGCGCTCGGATGCGACTAGGGTTTAGCTGGCACGCGCTGTAAAGTATCTGGATAGTTGGGACTCTTTGTGGAGTGCAGGGTGGCGCAGGCATGCGCCCCCTTTGGCTCGGTTTGCTCTGAATTCTCTCGAATTGCTTCTTTTTAATATCTTGGCCCTGAAACACAAACTTGGAGTAATAATATGGATTTTACGAAGTATCGGTGCTTAAAATGATCATAAAACGACTCTGAAACCATATAAATTATAGACTCATCAAATCTCCCGAACTTAACTCCTGGTCGTCCCCGAACAAGCTTTTGGAATCAGAACTAACTATGTAATGGGCATGTATTATCAGTGACTCTAGGAATTTTATGTTAAGCTAGCATTCGCACTAATGCATTAAAATTCTTAACATGTAAATTGAAGAAGTTTTCAGTTAAAATGTACTTCCCTTAGCATTTATATAATGTATCTCACTTTTGGAAATATTCTTTTAGCTCAAGGTTACGATACTTAAAACATGTGGGTCTTTCGACCATCTTTTCCTCTTTGCATGTTTACGACAATTTTTTTCTTTCTTTTTAACACCAACCTTCTATCTATTTTCTTTTCAAACTAGATTAGCTAGATGGTCCATGTAACGAGATTTCGGTCAACCATTACCAAACCAAATGGTTTTAGGGGGTTAGGCATGAATGGTACCCCTACGGACTTAGTTTCCCGAACCATCTAGACTACCATTAACTCACTTTGGAGGCTAAAACATGATTAAGTTCTCCCCCTTATTGCATGGATTTCCAAAATCTTTTGACACATTACTTATACTTAAGCCCAAAAAATATTTAACGTACTTGAATTCATTTTACATGACAAAAGTTTAAATTATTACTACGACTCTTTTCTTAATTATAGAATACACTGTCAACACTAGCCTATTCCCTCGTACATGTATTTTCTATTTATCATCATGTTCCACGGCCTGATCGGCAAACAAGACTCGATTGGGGAAGAAATGACAAACTATATAAACATTGAAAACTCTTAATAGGACTCGGCTAAGAACTAAAAATAAATGAAAATTACGATAAAGAAATTAAATGCATAACAAACTAAAATAAAATAAAAGACAAAATAGTAATGAATGCGGAAGGACAATACCCGATCAATCAAATGGAGGAGGCGGCGAAGGAGGACCGAAGACGCTGTTGAAGAAGTCGGTATACGGGTTCTGGCTGGTGGTGAACTGTGCAGTCGGCGGAATTAATTGAGGAGGCATCGGGTCTAGGAGTTCCTGCCTGCCATGCGCCGGATAGCGCTGATAAGTATCTACGGCAGGGTTGTAGGCTTGGTAATCGGGCATCGTGTAATCCTCATATCAAACTCTTCACCCAGTTACAGGGCGAGTAGTTATCTTCTCTCCTTCTTCAGTATTAATGACTGTAATTCCCGATTTCTTGGGTACAGTTTGGGTTGAACTTACCCACTTACTATCAGATATAGGATATATAATTCCAGCGCCCAACCATTTTAATACTTCCTTCTTAACTACCTCTCTCAAATTAGGGTTCAATCTCCTCTGTGCATCCGGAGCTGGTTTAGCTTCTGGATCAGTAATGATTCGGTGCATACACAAAGTGGGACTGATTCCTTTTAAATCACCTATCGTCCACCCTACTACTTCTTTATATTTGACTAGCACTTGCAGTAGAGCTTTCTCTTGCTCTTCAGTCAGATCTAATGAAATTATGACACGCAAAGTGTCATTCTGACCTAGAAAAGCGTATTTTAGATGAGATGGCAGCTCCTTCAATTAAACAGGTGGTTTTTCTATTTAAGGTTTGGCTAACTGCGGTAGATCAGTAGGTAATTTTTCAGTCCTATGCGTCCATGGTGGTTGTTTTGACTCTAATGTGGATTCCATGACTACTTCTAGCTTATCACACTCTGTAGGATTTAACTTAGCTAGCTCATTCTTAGCAAAGAATAACTCAGTAGCATCTTTGGTGTTAATTAACGAACTATGTTGCTGCGCCAGTTCGTCCACCATGTCTATAAGATAACAATCTGAATCAATAGTAGAGACACTTGAAGCATTAAACACATTTAGTCTTAATTTCCTATTACCAAAGGCAATATCCACTGCTCCTGTCCTACAATTAATTTGCGCATTAATCGTGGCTAAGAAAGGTCTGCCTAGGATAATAGTCGGTTGACTATCTCCTATTGAACTTTCGTTGTCCAATACTAGGAAGTCAACTGGATAGTAAAAATCTTCAACTTTTACTATGACATCTGATAAAATACCCCTTGGGCACTTGGTTGACCGATCTGCCAGCAGTAAGACAATATCAGTTGTCTGTAACTGACCTAGATCATGTTTGTCAAATAATATTCCAGGTAAAATATTAACACTAGCTCCAAGATCAAGCAGTGCCTTCTTAATCTGCACATTGCCTATTGTTACTGGAATCAATGGTGATCCAGGATCTTTCAGCTTAGGAGGTAGAGAACTAGAAACTACTACACTTAACTATTCAGTTAGATTGATCTGCTTTGGGAGCGAGACCTTATACTTTCTTTTCTGAGTACAGAGATCTTTTAAAAATTTGGCATAAGATGGAACCTGTTGAATGGCCTTTATCAGAGGAATATTGATCTTAACTTGGTTCAATAAGTCCCAAAGATCCTCTGGTTGTGGGCCTCTTTTGTCGTATGGAGAAGATTTTGGATTTTCTAAAGCAGCAGGATAATGAGGAGGAATTGAAGTGTCCTGACTCTTATCCGCCTCTCCAACTTTGGGCGTTGGAATATCTGCTTTAATTGGCTCTTTAAAAGAAACCTTCTTAGGAATCTCCTTCCTCTTTGGATCCTCTTTCTCCTCATACACGACTTCAGTGTCGGTATCTTCTTCGGCCTCTTTCTCTTTAGGCATCTCAATTTAATTGTCTACCTCTCTTCCACTCCTTAATGTGGTTATGTTAGCTACATCATTAACTTCGTTAAATGTTTCTTATCTTTGTTATGATGATGAGCATGTGAAGTATTGGGAACAGTATTGCTAGGAAGCTTCCCATCCTCACGCCTAGTGAGCGATTCAGCTATCTGACCCATCTGGCGAGTTAACATCTCCATGGTCTTAGTACTGATAGCTGATTGTTGTTTCATAAATTCAGCAAACTCTGAGAATTGCGCAGAAGTCATATTAGTTTCCACTTGGAATTATGGTTGATCACGATGATTTGACTTATAATATCGCTCATCCTTAGCTGCTGAAGTTGAACCATATTGATATTCTCTCTTTGGTGGTTCATATCTTGGTTTGGATTGATGATCGGTAGGCTGATCATTTTTCCATCGAAAATTGGATGGTTTCTCCATCCCAGATTGTATGTTTCCGAAAATAGATTATCCTCTCTCGATGAGCTCTAAATCCATAAACTTCATTAGCGAATTCCTCAGTGGATTGCACTTGAGGACATGCGTCAGAATGATGCGATGGATCTCCGCATGTAACACAATTAATTGATGCGCTAGGGTTTGAAAGACCCTTCATCAATTGATCCATTTTATTTCCTAATTCTGAAATCTCACTTTTGACCTCAAGTTTTGAGGCATTATCTATGCCCATAACTTGAACTCCTATGCTATTTTCAGAACCGGCTTGGACTTTATGACCTTTACCAAGTTGACTAAGCAACTCCCAAGCTTCATCGTCTTCTTTACCTAAAAATGTGCCTCCTGTGGAAGCTATAATCATATTACGACTCTCTTGACTCACACCATCAAAGAATGTTTTGATAAGCATCCATTTGGGTACCTCGTGGTGTGGACAGGCTCATAATAATTCGTTCATAAGATCGAACGCTTCGTAGAATTGTCCGCCCAGTTTTTGTTTAAATCTGGTAAATTCCTTTCTTTTCTCGGTTTTTTTTACTAATGGGGTAATATTCATTAAGAAATTCATTTCATTTGATCCCATGTTGTGATGCTATTGGTTGGTAAGGATACGAACCACTTTTTCGCTTTCTCTTTTAACGGGAAAGGAAATAATCGAAGTTTTAAACCATCGGTGGTTATACCTCGAACATGGTTGGCTTTACAAATAGCTGTGAACTCAGCTAGATGTGCGTAGGGTTCCTCGCTTGGGATCCCTCGAAAGATCGGAAGAATTTGGAATAATTGAGGACGAACTTCGGGTTCGTTCTCTTTTTTGGGATAACGAATTGGAGACGGGTCGGGCACATCACCTGGGTAGTAATGTGACTCAACCGTACGCCTCGGTTGATCACCCATTCTAGCAGCTATGTGATCTGGTTCTTCTTGATCACGATTTCGCGGCGAAATTGGAGGGCTTTCAAAATCAGGAATTTCTGAATCAGGAATTTCTTCCTCTTGTGCGTTTAAATTCTCCGTGATTAATTGTTGATTTTAAATCCCGACAGTATTTCGGTTCGATATCGCTACTTTTTCGATCTCTGGTTCGAATTGTAGCGGCAATCCATTAGCCGATCGACGTGTGTGCATACACTAAATAAAATGCTAAAAAAATGCTTAATTAAACTAATATTTTTGGTGGTAAAGTAGAGGACTACAATTACCTTTTTAGATTTTTTTTACTAAAGACTAAAAATAACCAAATAAAGGAACTTAAACTTAATTACTTAAAACTAAGGCAACAGACTAACTTTAACCTTAACCACAGTTACACTCCCCGGCAACGGCGCCAAAAGTCCGACGGGCCGCCGTTGTGACCCGCAGATTTAGTCCTTAAATCCACTATTTAGTTAGAGAAGTAAGGGTCGAATCCACAGGGAGTGTGGTCGTAATTAGGATTAGGTTATTAGCCCTATAAGTTTATTGAAAGCACTTAAATTGTGAATTTGTGGATTTGAATGATTTGTTTAGAGTAATGATTTGCAATCGCTTTGTAACTAAAATTAATGGCACAATAACTTACATAGTAGAGAAATAATCAAGAGACGAATAACCATTCACGGGATCACCACGACATAAGTATTACTCACTATAATTTCATGCAATGATCACATAGACATAATCAATTGCGCGACTAAATTAATCAAACATGTTTTAACCAATAACTCTCGACATAGCATATGCAATATTAATACTTGTCTTAATCCCTAAGCTAATGGACTCGGCACAAATAATAGTACCACAATAAACTATCTTGCTTTTACCAATCAAAACATACAATCATAATCATAGTCGAATGCTTATCATTTGCATACACATAATAGATCTCATTTAATACAAATACATCAAAGCATGAGAAATTAAAGTAGAGTAAACTTAGCCGTAGATCCTCCGCAAACGGCTAATGGGATTAGCCGCTCATCGTATGCTCTTCACAATCGTAGATCTGAGTCATTGAGTAGCTTGCGAATCACCGTCTTCGTTCTCGTATCGTAGATCCACTCCGGCAGGGCTTCGGCACACTTTCACACACGTCGGGACTTTCTCCAAGGCTGCCCCTCGACTTGTATTTATAGGGAGGTCGAGATTAGGGTTCCACAGGCTGTAAAACGTGTTTTTGCACCGCTCTAGTGTAGGCCACGCACAGACCTGCGCCCCCCCCCCCCCCCCCCCCCCCCCCCTCGCACCCGGATGTGGCAAGAGTTTAGCTCGCATGCGCTGGAACGTATCTGGACAATTGGGACTCTTTGCGCCACCATGCGCTCCCTTCAAATGTGTTTATAAATATATAAACACATCATATAAGTGTAAATATTATGAAAACAAGTGATATATATGTGTTTTATAACTTTTATACAAGTAGTCTTTGAATAAACAACAAGAATCACTAGTTATTTCAAGTTTATAAACTACGGATTTTCGGCTGAAAATTTACAACGACTTTGAAAAATCATAACTAATTCATAACTTAACGAAATGAGTTGATTCTTGTCCCAAAAGTTAGATCTAGGTCTTAACTAAAAATATGGAAGTTTTAATAATTTATTTTGGAGTTTAAGACCCCCAGAAATTGTATGGGAAACCGAAAGTTTGACAGCTCAAAAATGGCCAACATAGGGTTTTCAACAAGCTTTTTCCCTAACCTAAACATCTCGAAAAATGGTCGTTCTTTACTTTAAAAATTCTTTGTATATAGTAGTTTAATGTACAAGAAAATCAAAGCCTAAATCATTTTGGAGCTTGGTCAAAAGCAGCCTCAAATTAGGCCGAAAAACCTTCGAAAAAACTGGAAAATTATATATATATATATAAACTTGACGTTTAAAGTGGGTTTTATTTATAAACTTGTAATGTTGGGTGATTTAAGACATAAAAACCTATATATATACATATTATCATATATGAGAGTTATTAAGTTCCTAATATCATTTAGGGCTCTATTAAACTCATCCGGTGCATCACCCATCAATTTTACGCTAATTTGCATTTTACGCCAATATTTGCCATCACAAGCTCGGTGAGTCTTCATAGCCCCTATTTTCACACTGTTATGTTTTGGGGTTGAAATACATGCTACGTTTTCATATGGACATAGAAACAACTTCATTTCTATTATGTATTACACATGTGGTTCCATCAGCCCTCAAATCATGAACCATTAATTGCATTTATTTGTAAGCGCAAATATATTGTGGATAGATCTATCGGGAGTCATGTCCCCCATTCGGGTTAGTTCAGCTCGGCTAACAGCGGGTGCATATATGTTCAACACACGGTATTACGTATGGGAATACTGCACAGGGCAAACTCATTTAATAAACCTTCGGTTGAATGATGGTTTATATGTAATACATAACATGGAATTTATGATTTTATAAATTCAAACTTAACTGTTGTTGTCCATACAAGTCAGATTTACGTGTAAACCTATGAGCTCGCCAACAATTTTGTTGACGTATTTTAGCGTGTATTTTCAGGAAATTAAGGCAAGTGCACCTCATCGGAAGTATTTTCAAGCTTCCGCACATAAGGAGTCGCATGCATTTTCAAACCACCGGAGATTTAGTTGCATTATTTTGATTACTTTAATTGTGTATTTAAATCTCTGTACCGTGCGAACTACTCTTTATCATATCAGGCTATGTAAAACATTACTATATTCTAAAGCTATATCGATGTATTTTTGAAAACGTCTATATAGTGGTCGTTCGTTATAATTATGGTTACGCTTCCGCGACGTCACGCTTCGTTGCCAACCAGAGTAACGGGGTGTGACAGATTGGTATCAGAGTCATAGTTAGAGTGAACTAGGTTGCATTAGTATCCTAGACTATAACTACATTTTAGATCTTTACTGATTTTCAAAGACATTTTTATAATTAACTTAATATGGGACTTGTTGACAGCATCATGTCAATCCGTGTTGTGATCGTACTATCAGATTCGGAGGAAGAGCATACCCCCACCAGCAGGTATAATCCGGGGGTGTTTGTCGAGGAAGACCCATCAGAAGAAAAGGACCACTCGGAAGATGAATCGGAGGAAGAAAATCCCTCCGAAGCTAAGGGATCAGAGGAAGAAGCAGAGCCGATGGAGGTTGACAAATCCTCCAGCGGGTGGGGAGAGCCATCCGAAGAGGATCCACCATCACCGGTGGTTCCCTCTTACATCCCCTACCGCCCATCTGCACCATCACACCGCACCTACCGCCCTCACCCCAACGGGCCACTGATGAAGTTTACGGCCCGTAAACGGGTATTTATGCCAAGACGACAGACTATCCCGGTACCGGCACCACAACCAAACCCGCCGCAACAGCGACAGGCGGATGCACGACGTTGGGGCTGGATGCCTGAGACCCTCCAAGAATGGAGGCGGGAGGAGGAAATCCCATCCCACTTTGAGGTCGGAGGACCATCCTCTGCACCGATCCCATCACTCACCCAAGAACCCGCCGAACGGACCATACCACTCTTGGTAGCACGGTTTTCAAGGCACGACCTCCAACTTCGGTTACTTAACCAAGATGTCGGAGAAATGACCGCTCGTTTAGAGCGGGAGGAGTTACAGAACTCCAACTTGTACTGGGCCAACCAGCACGCCCTCGCCATCTAGCAGGACGGCCAAGAAGAGCTTCGGCAACGATTAGCCGAGAGCGAGGCTTGTAATGAGGAGCTGACTAAGAGCCTCAATGCTTTGGAAAATGGAGAGACCCCCGATCACTCCCGCACCTAGTACCCCTTCTCTATATTTGTAATGTTAGGAAATTATTATGTAATAGTGTAGGACTAAAAATTTTTGGGTAATAACCCGCCCCAATGTAAGAAAGTTATGAATGATTAAGGAAAATTGCAACTTACTTATCAATCTGTGTTTGATGATTATATCACTGTGCCTTATGAAAAAATTAAATCTTTAAGACTCAACTTCTTACACTATGCTCTTTTCCTTCAACTTTAAGATAATGCCGCCAAGGAAAGCTATGAACACCGCTGATATCGAACAACTGGTCACACAACAAGTGGCATGAAACCAACAGAAACAGAATTGCAAACGGCGACGGAGGTGCTAGTCGCACCACGGGAGGATCTGATTCAACCCAGAAAGGGTGTGGAATCAAAGGATTCTTGAGTTGCAAGCCCCGATACTTTAACGGGACTGAGGGAGCCGTCGGATTGGTATGATGGTTTGAGAAATTAGAGTCTGTTTTCCGTGTTAGCGGATGTATTGAAGGAGACAAGGTGAAGTTCGCCACCCACACTCTATAGGATAGCGCACTAACATGGTGGAATTCCTACGTCCAGTCTGTAGGAATCGATGAAGCCTATCTACTCGCCTGGTTCGTGTAGAAGCAAATTATGACGGACGAGTACTGTCCGAGAAACGAACTCCAGAAAATGGAATCGGAGTTCTGGAATCTAGCAATGAAGGGGACTGACATTACAGGGTATACTAACCGATTCCACGAGCTGAGTATTCTGTGCCCACAGATGGTGACCCCCGAGTACAAGAAGATTGAGCGCTACATCTGGGGAGTCGCCCCTCAAATCCAAGGCAATGTCACTGCCTCCAACCCAACCACCATTCAGGACGCCATCAGAATGGCCAACAACCTTATAGACCAAGTGTCCCGGAGAAACGAGGCCAAAGCAGGGGAGAAGAGAAAATGGGAGGACAAGTCTGGGAAGAATTCGGGCCCACAATACAAGAAGCCTGAAACCATCAAGGCTTACGTAGCTGGAGTCGAGACAAGGAAAGGCTACACAGGTACAAAGCCTTTCTGCACCCAATGCACCTACCATCACAACAAAGGTCCCTGCCCAAACCCTTGTGGAAAGTGCAAGCGTCTTGGTCATTTGACCAAAGACTGTAGATTTGGTACCACGGGTAACAACGGCGGCAACCAGACGAGCTGCTATGAGTGTGGAGTTGCCGGGCACTTCAAGAGTGAGTGCCCAAGGTTATAAAATGGTGGAGGAGCTCAAGGGAGAGCTTTTGTATTGGGAGCAGGTGACGCTCGTTAGGATCCCCATGTGGTATCTGGTACGTTTCTTTTAAATAACATTTACGCTTACGTACTCTTTGATACTGGGGCTGATAGGAGCTTTATATCTGCTAAGTTTAGTAAGGAAATGAGTGCCACTCCTTTTCCCTTAGACAACTCTTATACTATAGAGCTAGCCAACGGCAAAATAATAAAGGCAAATAATATTATTAAGGAATGCACACTGAAGCTGGCAGATCATCCCTTTAAGATAGACTTGATGCCTATAGAACTCGGAAGCTTTGATGTGGTAGTTGGTATGGATTGGTTGTCACACAATCATGCCAAGATTTTGAGCGGTAAGAAAGTGGTACGGATACCACTCCACAAGAAGAAGGTCCTAACAGTCCAAGGGGAAAGAAAGAACCGTCAGCTGGATGTCATATCCGGCCTAAGGACATTAAAGTGCCTTAGAAAAGGTTGCCATGCAGTATTAGTCCAGATTGCAGAAAAACAGTCGAAGGAGAAACAACTCGAGGATATTCCAGTGGTTTGTAACTATCCGAAGATCTTTCCGGAAGATTTGCATGGGCTTCCGCCAGCTAGGCAAGTGGAGTTCCAAATCAACTTGGTGTCGGGAGCTGCAACGGTCGCAAGAGGTCCATACAGACTCGCTCCTTCTGAAATGCAAGACCTATCCAATCAACTACAAGAGTTGATGGATAAGGGATTCATTCGACCAAGTTCCTCACCTTGGGGAGCTCCGGTCTTATTTGTGAAAAAGAAAGACGGATCCTTCAGAATGTGCATCGACTACCGAGAGCTAAATAAATTAACGGTAAAGAACCGTTACCCCCTTCCCAGAATTGACGACCTATTTGACCAACTGCAGGGATCTAGCTTTTACTCTAAGATTGACTTGTGCTTCAGGTATCATCAAGTCAAGGTTCGGGAGGAAGATACTCCAAAGACGGCCTTCTGAACGCGTTATGGACATTACGAATTTCAAGTGATGCCATTTGGGTTAACTAACGCACCAGTTGTATTCATGGATCTTATGAATCGTGTGTGTAAACCATATCTGGACAAATTCATGATAGTGTTCATAGACGACATTCTCATCTACTCCCGAAGCCAAGAAGAACACGAACAACATCTCAAGCTGATATTGGAGTTGTTAGAAAAGGAACAGTTATACGCCAAATTTTCAAAGTGTGAATTTTGGTTGCGAGAAGTCAAATTCCTTGGGCATGTGATCAACAACCAAGGAATCCAAGTTGACCCATCAAAAATCGAGGCCATAAAGAACTGGGCAACTCCTAGAACTCCCACAGAAATCCGCCAGTTTCTAGGACTTGCCGGTTATTACAGGCGATTTACTGAGAACTTCTCAAAGGTAGCAGGTTCCCTAACAGAGCTGACTCGGAAAGATGTGAAGTATAGCTGGGTGAAGAGCAGGAAAAGACATTTCAACAATTAAAGCAAAAATTATGTAGTGCACCAATTCTGTCCTTACCTGAAGGGACAGAAAACTTTGTGGTCTACTGTGATGCCTCACACAATGGATTAGGTTGTGTGCTCATGCAAAAGGATAAAGTCATTGCTTACGCATCACGGCAACTCAAAATCCACGAGGTGAACTATACGACTCATGACTTGGAGCTCGGAGCAGTGGTGTTTGCTCTTAAAATATGGAGGCACTACCTTTACGGTACGAAGTGCACGGTGTTTACAGATCACATGAGCCTTCAGCATATTCTAAACCAGAAGGAATTAAACATGAGGCAGCGTCGCTGGGTTGAGCTGCTTAGCGATTACGACTGCGAGATTCGTTATCATCCGGGTAAGGCGAATGTTGTAGCTGATGCCCAAGCCAAAAGGAACGGGTTAAACCTTTGAGAGTCCGAGCATTGGTCATGACTATACAGTCAAACCTAAACTCTTAAATCCGCGAGGCACAAGAGGAAGCAGTCAAGGAGGGTAATCTGCTTGATGAAGCCTTGAGAGGAATGGATAAGCAGTTTGAAATCAAGTCAGATGGATGTCGGTACTTCATGGGCAGAATTTGGCTACCAAAATTCGGAGGATTAAGGAAGCTGGTCATGGATGAAGGGCATAAGACAAGATATGCTATTCACCTAGGGTCAGATAAGATGTATCACGATTTGAAGGGAACGTACTGCTGGCCAAACATGAAGGCTGACATTGTTACATATGTTAGCAAGTGCTTAACGTGTTTGAAAGTTAAGGCTGAACACCAGAAACCATCAGGATTGTTGGTTCAACCAGAAATACCCCAGTGGAAGTGGGAGAATATCACCATGGACTTCATCACCTAGTTGCCAAAGACTTCTGGAGTTTATGACACCATTTGGGTGATTGTGGATCGACTTACCAAGACCGCACACATCTTGCCAATCAAGGAGACTGATAAGATGGATAAGTTAACATGAATCTATCTTAAAGAAGTCGTCTCAAGGCATGTAGTACCTGTATCAACTATATCAGATAGGGACAGCTGGTTCACATCTAGATTTTGGCAATCATTGCAAGAGGCATTGGGCCACGCCTAGATATGAGCACAACCTATCACCCACAGACGGATAGTCAGAGTGAAAGGACGATCCAGACCTTGGAAGACATGCTAAGGGCATGTGTTATCAACTTTGGCAAAAGTTGGGATAGGCACCTGCCATTAGTTGAGTTTTCCTATAACAACAGCTATCACTCGAGTATTAAGACCGCTCCATTCGAGGCACTCTATGGGCGAAAGTGTCGATCACCACTTTGTTGGGGTGAGGTAGGAGATAGCCAGATCACTGGACCGAGATCATCCAGGAGACTACAGAAAAGATAGTCCAGATTCGGAACCGATTAAAGATCGCACAGGATCGCCAGAAAAGCTATGCCGATGTTCGACAGAAGGATTTGGAATTTCAAGAGGGAGATCAAGTAATGTTGAAAGTCTCGCCTTGGAAAGGCGTAATCCGTTTTGGGAAACGAGGAAAACTCAATCCTCGTTATATCGGACCATTCAAGATCACCAAAAGAATTGGCCCGGTCGCCTACCGACTCGATCTGCCCCCAGAGCTTAGTAATGTTCATAATACCTTCCACATATCCAACCTTAAGAAGTGTCTGGCTGATGAAACACTTGTCATACCCATGGATGAGCTGGAGCTAGACGATAAGTTGAACTTCATTGAGCAACCCGTGGAAATAATGGACCGAGAGGTCAAGAAATTAAAGCACAACCGGATCCCGATAATAAAAGTCAGATGGGACTCTAAGTGAGGTCCTGAGTTTACATGGGAACGCGAAGATCAGTTCCGGGAAAAATACCCTCATCTGTTCTCAAATACTCAAGCAGTGGAGAACACGGGCTAATTTCGGGACGAAATTCCCTTAACAGGGGGAGACTGTAACATCCGGCATTAAACTAGGTTAGCAACTATGACCTAATCAGTATTTAATAGCCAATTATAACCTAATCAGTGGTCATTATAAATTAATCAAAGTGATTAACAAGATTCATGAAGAAATTCAACTCAATTAGAATCAAATTCATCGGTGCGATAAATCGGGAAATCAATTAATCCGATCGATTTACGATATGATGGATTAATTCAACTAAGTACGTAATTAAATTATGATTAGTGACACTAATCATACACTAATACAATTACTTAACATTAATTATGCAAGACTAAAACAATTTATTTAACTAATGCATCCAAAAGTATTTATGTATTTACAAGAAAAGGGAAATACAAGAATACATTTTGAAATATTTTTATACAAAAAAATAGAAATACACTATAAATACACCATATGGCCGGCCCCTAGGTGGGTACAAGCCATAGGTGTTGACTTCATTTTTATATTAGAAAAACCTTACACCATCACAATCAAATCTTTCACACACCTCACCCTTTCATTTCAAATAAATCTCACACTCAACCTCCAATTCAAAGACCAACCGTTTTCTCTATAAATAGAGATCATTTCCATTCATTTTCACACACCAAAAATCTCTTTCTCCCTCTCTAGAATCCGGCCACACACACACATTTGGCACAAAAATCTCCTTTCAAGTGTTCTTCACATTTACAAGGTGTTCTTGGTGAAATCTTTGAAGATCCAACTTTCTACACACTTCCATTCTCCTAACACTTCAAAGTAAGTAATTCTAGCTTATTGCATCTATTATTTATGTTTATATAAATCTGGCATAATATATATAATCAAAAACAACAACAAGTTTCATAAAAACTCAAGTTTATAAGTCACTAGTTTTGTTTTTAACTTGCTTTCTTCAAATGTGTTTATAAATATGTAAAAACATCATATAAGTGTAAATATTATGAAAACAAGTGATATATATGTGTTTTATAACTTTTATACATTAGTCTTTGAAAAAACAACAAGAATCACTAGTTATTTCAAGTTTATAAACGACGGATTTTCGGCAGAAAATTTACATCGACTTTGAAAAATCATAACTAATTCATAACTTAACGAAATGAGTTGATTCTTGTCTCAAAAGTTAGATCTAGGTCTTAACTAAAAATCTGGAAGTTTACATAATTTATTTTGGACTTTAAGACCCCCAGAAATTATTTGGGAAACCGAAAGTTTGACAGCTAAAAAATGGGCAACATAGGGTTTTCAACAAGCTTTTTCCCTACCTAAACATCTCGAAAAATGGCCGTTCTTGACTTTAAAAATTCTTTGTATATGGTAGTTTAATGTCCAAGAAAACCAAAGCCTAAATGTGAAGTCATATTTCATGCAATTCATTCAACATTAAATATAATATGAACAATTAACATCAAAACACAAAATACCGAGTGATTATAGAGAGAAAATATTACATTGTGGTTTTGGCTTTCTTGTAAAGAAATCCTTCTTTCTCTCGACTTGTTCTAACCGTATGTGTGTATATGTATATGTGTAATCTTAGATTCTCAGCATGCGTAGCATACATTTCTATTTATACACAATACACAAGTAATGTGTATTTACACATACAGCCCCTATACTTTTGAGTATTTAAAAACATATACAATATAATTGTTTCATCTCTATTATTTATTCCCAACATTCTCCCCCTTAGAGATGAACACAATTATTAAAAGAAAAATTCATTTTAACTCTACAACTATTGTCCCTAACAATGATGAAATCAATTTTCCGATGAAAGATCATTTCAAGGACTTTTTTGTGAATCTTCTTCTTTTATTTGATCTCTGGATCTTCTTCTTTTCTTTATTTTCTTGTAAGTACACTCCCCCTTGAATCATGAATAGCTTTTGATTCTCTCCCTTTATCAATTGTCATAATATGATGTAGCAATTGTCTTCAGTTGTCTTCAAACTATTAACAATTGTTTCTGAAATTCAGCTTTTCTCCCCCTCATGATGATCATAAAAATTATGAACATCATGCAAAAACTTCAAAAACATGAATTCAATGAAATTACAGTAGAAGAATTACAACAACAATTACAACTCAGAATTTATTACAACTTGATTTTCTCCCCCTTAAACTGATAACGTCCCCCCCTATACTAAATAAATCTTCCTCGGTCTCCCTCGAATTGAAACTACATCTTTTCAGAACAAAAACAATGCTTTTCATCTTTGGAGAAAATGAAACACATTCATTTTGTGAGATAACGAGTCCAGGTCCACATAGGATTCCTGTTTGCACAATAGACATAATCTATGTGACCTACGTTCAGCACTGGCATGATGTTAACACTGGTAGGATTTCCAAATAGTCATCGTGAAATTCTTTAACATGAAAGAATCACTCTTATTTGTTCCGGCTTAGTCACTGTGGACTAGCTGTTTATAGTCACGCAGACTGTCAGACTCAATGTGTCCTAGAAGTGTATATAATCAGCTCTAGACACAATGTGCATCAAATGAAGTTGGAGACCGGAACAAATGTCTTCCTTGTTCAATATCAATAGTATCCAAATGATATATCGATAGAGATGAGCAATATCTCCGTGATTATTGAAACATAAATCTTTTGAGAGATAACTGAGTAGTTGGTGGGGTTAGGTGCATGCGTCACTGGGTCCATGACGTCTTTTTCAATATCAAGTCGCCTAGGGCTTGATAGATAATGTGGTTTACCCAGCAGACACAGTGTAGGTAGGATTTTATTTTCTTCAAATCCTTTCTCAACACTCAGCTTTACAACAAAAGCATGATCTGAAGCACCACCATCTCCTTTCAATATATCCCTCTCATTTGCTCGACCCTGTCAGTATCCCGTGATAACTGACACTTCTCAACTAATAGACCTAAAGAACCCTCACCCACACAAACTACAGTTGGATTGCTTCTTGGGTAGGTCTTCCGGTTCTGGTTAGACCATAGAAGCGATACTTATGCCTATCACTCATTTTGGTGCATACTCGAAGTCAGCAGAAATATTTTCATCTTTGAAGCTCATGGGATATCATGAAATTCAGCACAACACAGATGATCTAGGAGATGATATTCAGAATGAAATGAAAAATCTGATATATGATATGAAATGAATCAGATTTTCATGAAAGAATTAGCACTTGGGAGAATATGAAAATGATTGGAAGAATTCAGAATACATAGGAGACAAAAGAAGAAAATCTCAGAAGAAATGAGATTTATAAAAATCAAAGAGATTAGATCAATTAATCTCAATGATAGATTCAGAGAATCAGAAAAAAAAAATATTCTTTTCAGCTTAAAAAATTATTTTTATGTGTGTATCAAATATTTTCGTGAAAAATCACACACCGTTTTTGAAAAATGTCATCGTCAAAGTGCGTCTGAAACTCCCCCTGGAAATAAGCACACACAGTTAGTCAACTCATAGAAATGAAATCAGGAGCAAAAAAATATAAAAATAGAACTCCCTCTTTGTCAATTTCAGCTTCGGAGTTGAATTCAGGGCAAGAATTCCAGTAAGATTTGTCTCTCACACTCGGGTTCTAATTTGAAATGATTAGAAGCCATTTGTCGCAGAAGCTCGGGTTTTAGTCTGAAGTAACTAAAAACCTTTAGCTTGGGTTCTGTATAGAAAAGAACAAAATCCAATTTCAGTGAAGATCGGGCTGAACTCTGTTGTGAGTAGAAGCCTCTTGAGATGAAGTCCGGGTTCTAGTCTGATATGACTAAAAACCATCTTGAGTTGAAACACGGGTCTTGATCTGATGTAATCAAGAGCCTATTAAAGTAGAGAACGGGTCTTGAACTGATTTGAACAGGAACCTTTGTGAGATGAAGCCCGGGTTCTAGTCTGTACTAACTAGAAGCTTGATGAGGTGAAGTCCGGGTTCTAGTCTGATATGACTAGAAACCTTTTAAACCTGCAAAATCAAGATGTCTTTGGTATCCAAATTGATTTGGATCCAGACTTGTTAGCGCTTTTGGGTACCCATTTCAAAACGGGTTTTGATACCCACTTGTACTTGGGTTTAGGTACCCATTGCAAGTTATAACTATCAGCTTCTCTTTCAAAAGCAGAAAACAAATTTCTTTGAGTACTTGAAAATTTAATATCTGAGTGTCTTAAGAAACTTGACTTTAAATGTTCAGACTTTTTCAAACTCTTCTCCTTGAATAACTGTCCGGTTCTAGCCTGTTTCTGGTAATACTTGGTGTTTTTCTGCGAAATTGTTTTATGTGAAGAATGACCAGTATTTCCAGAAACTTTAAGAAAATTAGACTTCAAAGATTCACTAGTGTAAATCTTTACCGGAAGTTGTTCAATAACTTTGTTTTTGCCTCTGTGTATCTTTAAGAGATACTTGAGTTTAAGATCTGAGGAAGAATCAAATTTAGAATATTCAATTGGATTCTTTTCACTTTCTGTAGATATATCATATTGATCAACTTTAGATTTTGAACTAACTGAAGGATCTTTAACCTCTGATTCTTTTGAAGAAGAAGAATCATTAATTTGTTTGGTAAGATGAAATATATGATCTTCTAATCCTTTGATAATGAATGACCAAATAATAATTTCTGTCATTATCAAATGATTGGAAATCAGTTTTGAAAGATTGTTCTTTGATTAAAAACATCTTTCTTTCATCTTCAAACAATTTATATTTATCTTTAAAATCTTGTTATTTTAGTAAGAACTCATGTCTTTCCTTCTCAAGTGAATCTTTAGTTAAAGACAACTCGTTTTCAAGAGCAAAAAATTCTTCAGATTTGTTTAAAACACAACTTTGATCAGTATGATTTGTCTTGGAAAGTAATTTTTCAAGATCTTTAGCTTTCTTGTAAAGATCGCATCTTTCAGGCAAAAGTATTTCAGTTGAGTTGAATTCTGAAAATTTGCTCGTTTAGAATCGTCAAGTTCTTTTGATAATTCAGATATTTTCAATTTAAGAGTTGTACTCTCAGAATTTTGTTTGACTTTTAAGCTCTGAATTTCTTCTTTCAGTATTGATACATCACATAAAGCAAGAGTTTTATCAGTATTTAACTGAACAAGAATGTCGTAATTGTTCTTACGAATCTTTTCAGATTCAATAAGTTTTTCAATCAGCTCAGACTTTGAAAATTTTTTATATTCCATTATCAATTGCAGAAAAATGAACTTCCAAGATCTTTTATGGACTTATGAAAATTTGAATGAATCTTGATTGAAGAAAAATGAATCTTGAATGATTAATTTGTTAAAAAAACAGCTATGATTTGACTTTTTGAAGTTGAAATTTTAGATTTTCTGCAGAAAAATGCCCGTAACTTTTTTCTGGAGTGGAATTGGGCCTCAAAAATTTGCCAAGAAATGTAGATCTGTTTTCAAGCTTCGTTTTGACGTATGGTAGGCCTTCTAACGATATTCCAGTCAAAAGTTATGGCCAATTTAAGCAGCTAGGGTCAAATACTCAAAAGTCGAATGATGAATTATGAAACTCGAATGAACAAGAATGAATCTCGGATGTCTTATGAGAAAACTCAATATATTAACAATGAAACTCGAATGAAGAAGGTATTAAACTCGATCAATTAAGCTTGAAACTCGATTAATGAAGCATAAAACTCGATTAATGAAGCATAAAACTCGATTAATGAAGCTTAAAACTCGATTAATGTAGCATAAAACTCGATTACTTCTTTATACAAGTCGATCATTGAAAGCTTGAAACTCGAATCACAAGTAAAGAAACTCGATCAAAGAGGTAATAAAACTCGAATGAAACCACATCAAACTCGATCAAGAAGACTTAAACTCGATTAAGTCTTTCAAGCAACTCGATTAACACATGAAATTCAATATAGCCCGAGTTTGAACAAAAAGTTATAAAAATCAAGTTCCAGATTACAATTTTCAACAAAAAATTCACAAATTGATTACAAATTGAAATCGAAGGTTCGGTTTTCACACACAAACACTTTTTGAAAAACAATTTTGTTTAAAATCAGATTAAACACCCTAATTTTGACAAAAACTTGAAGAACACGACTTTTTTAAAAAATTCAGAAAAATTCAAATTAATACACAATAGTCAAGTATTATGTATTTACACATACAGCCCCTATACTATTGAGTATTTACAAACATATACAATATAATTGTTTCATGTCTATTATTTATTCCCAACACTCCCCCCCTTAGAGATGAACACAATTATTAAAATAAAAATTCATTTTAACTCTACAACTATTGTCCCTAACACAAAATCGTTTTGGAGCTTAGTCAAAAACAGCCTCAAAGTAGGCCGAAAAACCTTCGAAAAGGCTGGAAAATTATATATATAAACTTAACGTTTTAAGTGGGTTTTATTTATAAACTTGTAATGTTGGGTGATTTAAGATATAAAAACCTATATATATACATATTATCATATATGAGAGTTATTAAGTCCCTATTATCATTTAGGGCTCGATTAAACTCATCCGGTGCATCACACATCAATTTACGCTAATTTTCATTTTACGCCAATACTTTCCATCACAAGCTCAGTGAGTCTTCATAGCCCCTATTTTCACACTGTTATGTTTTGGGGTTAAAATACATGCTACGTTTTCATATGGACACAAAAACAACTTCATTTCTATTATGTATTACACAGGTGGTTCCATCAGCCCTCAAATCATGAACCGTTAATTGCATTTATTTGTAAGCGCGAATATATTGTGGATAGATCTATCGGGAGTCATGTCCCCCATTCGGGTTAGTTCAGCTCGGCTAACAGCGGGTGCATTTATATTAAACACACGATATTACGTGTGGGAATACTGCACAGGGCAAACTCATTTAATTAAGCTTCGGTTGCATGATGGTTTATATGTAATACATAACATTGAATTTATGATTTTATAAATTCAAACTTAACTATTGTTGTCCATACAAGTCAGATTTACGTGTAAACGTATGAGCTCACCAACAATTTTGTTGACGTATTTTAGCGTGTATTTTCAGGAAATTAAGGCAAGTGCACCTCATCGGAAGCATTTTCAAGCTTCCGCACTTAAGGAGTCGCATGCATTTTCAAACCACCGGAGATTTAGTTGCATCATTTTGATTACTTTAATTATGTGTTTAAATCTCTGTACCGTGTGAACTACTATTTATCATATCAGGCTATGTAAAACATTACTATATTTCAAAACTATATCGATGTATTTTTGAAAACGTCCATATAGTGGTCGTTCGTTATAATTATGATTACGCTTCCGCGACGTCATGCTTCGTTGCCAACCGGGGTAACGGGGTGTGACATCCATTCCATTCCATAAATAATAAAACTTAGGTTGATATTAATCAAGTAATTTTATAAACTTAGGTTATATAAAATCAATTCGATCTCATTCCATTCCATGAATAATAAAACTTACGTTGAAATTAATCAAGTAATTTTATAAACTTAGGTTATATAAAATCAACTCAATTCCATTACATTCCATGAATAATAAATATTAGGTTGAAATTAATCAAGTAATTTTATAAACATAGGTTATATATAATCAATTAAATTCCATTCCATTCCATGAATAATAAAACTTAGGTTAAAATTAATCAAGTAATTTTATAAACTTAGGTTATATATAATCTATTCAATTTCATTCCATTCCAGTCCATGAATAATAAAACTTAGGTTAAATTAATCAATTAATTTTATAAACATAGGTTATAAAAAACTTAACAGCTTGAGAAAATGCACTAACACCTTGAGAAATTGAAATAACAGTTCAACATTTGCAACAACATAATTTTCTCAAATTAAATCAAGTTAATAATAAAATTAGGTTAAAATTAATAAAGTAATATTATACACTTAGTTTATATATAATCAATTCAATTCCATTTCATTCAATGAATAATAGAACAGAGATAGAAATTAATCAAGTATTTTTATAAACTTAGGTTATATAAAATCAATTCAATTCCATTCTATTCTATAAATAATAAAACATAGGTTGAAATTAATCAAGCAATTTTATAAATTTAGGTTATATATAATCAATTCAATTATATTTCATTCCATGAATAATAAAACATAGGTTGATATAAATCAAGTAATTTTATAAACTTAGGTTATATATAATTAATTCAATTTCATTCTATTCATGAATAATAAAACTTAGGTTGAAATTAATCAAGTAATTTTATAAACTTAGGTTATATACAATCTATTCAATTTCATTCCATTCCATGAATAATAAAACTTAGGTTAAATTAATCAAGTAATTTTATAAACATAGGTTATAAAAAACTTAACAGTCTAAATCAAGTGAATGCAATAACAGCTTGAGAAATTGAACTAAGAGATTTGCAAAAACATAATTTCTCAGTTTAAATCAAGTGAATAATAAGTTTTAGGTTAATATTAATCAAGTAATTTTATACACTTAGTTTATATATAATCAATTCAATTCCATTCCATTCAATGAATAATAAAACATATGTAGAAATTAACCAAATAATTTTATAAACTTAGGTTATAAAAAATCAATTGAATTTCATCCATTCCATTAATAATAAAACTTAGGTTCAAATTAATCAAAAAGTTTTAAAAACTTAGGTTATATATTATTAATTCAATTCCATTTCATTCCATTCCATGAATTTTAAACCTTAGGTTGAAATTAATCAAGTAATTTTATAAACATAGGTTATATATAATCAATTAAATTTCATTCCATTCCATGAATAATAATACTTAGGTTAAAATTAATCAAATAATTTTATAAACTTAGGTTATATAAAATCAATTAAATTCCATTACATTCCATGAATAAAAACACTTAGGTTGAAATTTATCAAGTGATTTTTTAAACCTAGGTTGCATACAATCAATTCAATTTCATTCCATTCCATGAATAATAAAACTTAGGTTAAATTAATCAAGTATTTTTATAAACTTAGGTTATAAAAAACTTAACAGCTTGAGAAAATGCACTAACAGCATGAGAAAAATTAAACTAACAGTTCGAGATTTGCAAAAACATAATTTCTCAATTTAAATCAAGTGAATAACAAAACTTAGGTTAAAATTAATCAAGTAATTTTATACACTTAGTTTGTATATAATCAATTCAATTCAATTCCATTCCATTCCATGAATAATAAAACATAGGTAGAAATTAATCAGGTAATTTTATGAACTTAGGTTATATAAAATCAATTCAATTCCATTCCATTCCATAAATAATAAAACTTAGGTTGAAATTAATCAAGTAATTTTATAAATTTAGGTTATATATAATCAATTCAATTCCATTCCATTCCATTAATAATAAAACTTAGTTGATATTAATCAAGTAATTTTATAAACTTAGGTTATATATAATTAATTCAATTCCATTTCATTCCATGAATAATAAAACTTAGGTTGAAATTAATCAAATAATTTTATAAACTTAGGTTATATATAATCAATTCAATTCCATTCCATTCCACGAATAATAAATCTTAGGTTAAATTAATCAAGTAATTTTATAAACTTAGGTTATAAAAAACTTAACAGTTTGAGAAAATGCAATAACAGCTTTAGAAATTGAACTAATAGTTCGAGATTTGCAAAAACATAATTTCTCAGTTTAAATCAAGTGAATAATAAATTTTAGGTTAAAATTAATCAAGTAATTTTATACACTTAGTTTATATCTAATCAATTCAATTCCATTCCATTCAATGAATAATAAAACATAGTTATATATTAATAAAGTAATTTTATAAACTTAGATTATATAAAATCAGTTAAATTCCATTACATTCCATTATAATAAAACTTAGGTTCAAATTAATCAAGAAATTTTAAAAACTTAGGTTATATATAATCAATTCATATCCATTTCATTCCATTCCATGAATTATAAACCTTAGGTTGAAATTAATCAAGTTATTTTATAAACATAGGTTATATATAATCAATTAAATTTCATTCCATTCCATGAATAATAAAACTATGGTTAAAATTAATCAAGTAATTTTATAACCTTAGGTTATATAAAATCAATTAAATTCCATTACATTCGATGAATAATAAAAGTTAGGTTGAAATTTATCAAGTAATTTTATAAACTTAGGTTATATATAATCAATATAATTCCATTCCATTCCATGAATAATAAAACTTAGGTTAAATTAATCAAGTAATTTTATACACTTAGTTTGTATATAATCAATTCAATTCCATTCCATTCCATGAAATATAAAACATAGGTAGAAATTAATCAAGTAATTTTATAAACTTAGGTTATATAAAATCAATTCCATTCCATTAATAATAAAACATAGGTAGAAATTAATCAAGTAATTTTATAAACTTAGGTTATATAAAATCAATTCAATTTCATTTCATTCCATGAATAATAAAACTTAGGTTAAATTAATCAAGCAATTTTATAAACTTAGGTTATAAAAAACTTAACAGTTTGAGAAAATGAAATAATAGCTTTAGAAATTGAACTAATAGTACGAGATTTGCAAAAACATAATTTCTCAGTTTAAATCAAGTGAATAATAAATTTTAAGTTAAAATTAATCAAATAATTTTATACACTTAGTTTATATATAATCTAATCAATTTCATTTCATTCAATGAATAATAAAACACACGTATATATTAATAAAGTAATTTTATATCCTTATTTATATATAATCAATTCAATTCCATTCCATTCCATTATAATAAAACTTAGGTTCAAATTAATCAAGAAATTTTATAAACATCGGTTATTTATAATCAATTCAATTCAATTTCATTCCATTCCATGAATTATAAACCTTAGGTTGAAATTAATCAAGTAATTTTATAAACACAGGTTATGTATAATCAATTAAATTTCATTCCATTCCATGAATAATAAAACTTAGGTTAAAATTAATCAAATAATTTTTTAAACTTAGGTTATATAAAATCAATTTAATTCCATTACATTCCATGAATAATAAAAGTTAGGTTGAAATTTATCAAGTAATTTTATAAACTTAGGTTATATATAATCAATATAATTTCATTCCATTCCATTCCATGAATAATAATACTTAGTTTAAATTAATCAAGTAATTTTATAAACTTAGGTTATAAAAAACTTAACAGCTTGAGAAAATGCACTAACAGCTTGAGAAACTGAACTAACAGTTCGAGATTTGCAAAAATATAATTTCTCAATTTAAATCAAGTGAATAATAAAATTTATGTTAAAATTAATCAAGACCCATCAGAAGAAGAGGACCACTCGGAAGATGAATCGGAGGAAGAAAATCCCTCCGAAGCTAAGGGATCAGAGGAAGAAGCAGAGCCGATGGAGGTTGACAAATCCTCCAGCGGGTGGGGAGAGCCATCCGAAGAGGATCCACCATCACCGGTGGTTCCCTCTTACATCCCCTACCGCCCATCTGCACCATCACACCGCACCTACCGCCCTCACCCCAACGGGCCACTGATGAAGTTTACGGCCCGTAAACGGGTATTTATGCCAAGACGACAGACTATCCCGGTACCGGCACCACAACCAAACCCGCCGCAACAGCGACAGGCGGATGCACGACGTTGGGGCTGGATGCCTGAGACCCTCCAAGAATGGAGGCGGGAGGAGGAAATCCCATCCCACTTTGAGGTCGGAGGACCATCCTCCGCACCGATCCCATCACTCACCCAAGAACCCGCCGAACGGACCATACCACTCTTGGTAGCACGGTTTTCAAGGCACGACCTCCAACTTCGGTTACTTAACCAAGATGTCGGAGAAATGACCGCTCGTTTAGAGCGGGAGGAGTTACAGAACTCCAACTTGTACTGGGCCAACCAGCACGCCCTCGCCATCTAGCAGGACGGCCAAGAAGAGCTTCGGCAACGATTAGCCGAGAGCGAGGCTTGTAATGAGGAGCTGACTAAGCGCCTCAATGCTTTGGAAAATGGAGAGACCCCCGATCACTCCCGCACCTAGTACCCCTTCTCTATCTTTGTAATGTTAGGAAATTATTATGTAATAGTGTAGGACAAAAAATTTTTGGGTAATAACCCGCCCCAATGTAAGAAAGTTATGAATGATTAAGGAAAATTGCAACTTACTTATCAATCTGTGTTTGATGATTATATCACTGTGCCTTATGAAAAATTTAAATCTTTAAGACTCAACTTCTTACACTATGCTCTTTTCCTTCAACTTTAAGATAATGCCGCCAAGGAAAGCTATGAACACCGCTGATATCGAACAACTGGTCACACAACAAGTGGCATGAAACCAACAGAAACAGAATTGCAAACGGCGACGGAGGTGCTAGTCGCACCACGGGAGGATCTGATTCAACCCAGAAAGGGTGTGGAATCAAAGGATTCTTGAGTTGCAAGCCCCGATACTTTAACGGGACTGAGGGAGCCGTCGGATTGGTATGATGGTTTGAGAAATTAGAGTCTGTTTTCCGTGTTAGCGGATGTATTGAAGGAGACAAGGTGAAGTTCGCCACCCACACTCTATAGGATAGCGCACTAACATGGTGGAATTCCTACGTCCAGTCTGTAGGAATCGATGAAGCCTATCTACTCGCCTGGTTCGTGTAGAAGCAAATTATGACGGACGAGTACTGTCCGAGAAACGAACTCCAGAAAATGGAATCGGAGTTCTGGAATCTAGCAATGAAGGGGACTGACATTACAGGGTATACTAACCGATTCCACGAGCTGAGTATTCTGTGCCCACAGATGGTGACCCCCGAGTACAAGAAGATTGAGCGCTACATCTGGGGAGTCGCCCCTCAAATCCAAGGCAATGTCACTGCCTCCAACCCAACCACCATTCAGGACGCCATCAGAATGGCCAACAACCTTATGGACCAAGTGTCCCGGAGAAACGAGGCCAAAGCAGGGGAGAAGAGAAAATGGGAGGACAAGTCTGGGAAGAATTCGGGCCCACAATACAAGAAGCCTGAAACCATCAAGGCTTACGTAGCTGGAGTCGAGACAAGGAAAGGCTACACAGGTACAAAGCCTTTCTGCACCCAATGCACCTACCATCACAACAAAGGTCCCTGCCCAAACCCTTGTGGAAAGTGCAAGCGTCTTGGTCATTTGACCAAAGACTGTAGATTTGGTACCACGGGTAACAACGGCGGCAACCAGACGAGCTGCTATGAGTGTGGAGTTGCCGGGCACTTCAAGAGTGAGTGCCCAAGGTTATAAAATGGTGGAGGAGCTCAAGGGAGAGCTTTTGTATTGGGAGCAGGTGACGCTCGTTAGGATCCCCATGTGGTATCTGGTACGTTTCTTTTAAATAACATTTACGCTTACGTACTCTTTGATACTGGGGCTGATAGGAGCTTTATATCTGCTAAGTTTAGTAAGGAAATGAGTGCCACTCCTTTTCCCTTAGACAACTCTTATACTATAGAGCTAGCCAACGGCAAAATAATAAAGGCAAATAATATTATTAAGGAATGCACACTGAAGCTGGCAGATCATCCCTTTAAGATAGACTTGATGCCTATAGAACTCGGAAGCTTTGATGTGGTAGTTGGTATGGATTGGTTGTCACACAATCATGCCAAGATTTTGAGCGGTAAGAAAGTGGTACGGATACCACTCCACAAGAAGAAGGTCCTAACAGTCCAAGGGGAAAGAAAGAACCGTCAGCTGGATGTCATATCCGGCCTAAGGACATTAAAGTGCCTTAGAAAAGGTTGCCATGCAGTATTAGTCCAGATTGCAGAAAAACAGTCGAAGGAGAAACAACTCGAGGATATTCCAGTGGTTTGTAACTATCCGAAGATCTTTCCGGAAGATTTGCATGGGCTTCCGCCAGCTAGGCAAGTGGAGTTCCAAATCAACTTGGTGTCGGGAGCTGCAACGGTCGCAAGAGGTCCATACAGACTCGCTCCTTCTGAAATGCAAGACCTATCCAATCAACTACAAGAGTTGATGGATAAGGGATTCATTCGACCAAGTTCCTCACCTTGGGGAGCTCCGGTCTTATTTGTGAAAAAGAAAGACGGATCCTTCAGAATGTGCATCGACTACCGAGAGCTAAATAAATTAACGGTAAAGAACCGTTACCCCCTTCCCAGAATTGACGACCTATTTGACCAACTGCAGGGATCTAGCTTTTACTCTAAGATTGACTTGTGCTTCAGGTATCATCAAGTCAAGGTTCGGGAGGAAGATACTCCAAAGACGGCCTTCTGAACGCGTTATGGACATTACGAATTTCAAGTGATGCCATTTGGGTTAACTAACGCACCAGTTGTATTCATGGATCTTATGAATCATGTGTGTAAACCATATCTGGACAAATTCATGATAGTGTTCATAGACGACATTCTCATCTACTCCCGAAGCCAAGAAGAACACGAACAACATCTCAAGCTGATATTGGAGTTGTTAGAAAAGGAACAGTTATACGCCAAATTTTCAAAGTGTGAATTTTGGTTGCGAGAAGTCAAATTCCTTGGGCATGTGATCAACAACCAGGGAATCCAAGTTGACCCATCAAAAATCGAGGCCATAAAGAACTGGGCAACTCCTAGAACTCCCACAGAAATCCGCCAGTTTCTAGGACTTGCCGGTTATTACAGGCGATTTATTGAGAACTTCTCAAAGGTAGCAGGTTCCCTAACAGAGCTGACTCGGAAAGATGTGAAGTATAGCTGGGTGAAGAGCAGGAAAAGACATTTCAACAATTAAAGCAAAAATTATGTAGTGCACCAATTCTGTCCTTACCTGAAGGGACAGAAAACTTTGTGGTCTACTGTGATGCCTCACACAATGGATTAGGTTGTGTGCTCATGCAAAAGGATAAAGTCATTGCTTACGCATCACGGCAACTCAAAATCCACGAGGTGAACTATACGACTCATGACTTGGAGCTCGGAGCAGTGGTGTTTGCTCTTAAAATATGGAGGCACTACCTTTACGGTACGAAGTGCACGGTGTTTACAGATCACATGAGCCTTCAGCATATTCTAAACCAGAAGGAATTAAACATGAGGCAGCGTCGCTGGGTTGAGCTGCTTAGCGATTACGACTGCGAGATTCGTTATCATCCGGGTAAGGCGAATGTTGTAGCTGATGCCCAAGCCAAAAGGAACGGGTTAAACCTTTGAGAGTCCGAGCATTGGTCATGACTATACAGTCAAACCTAAACTCTTAAATCCGCGAGGCACAAGAGGAAGCAGTCAAGGAGGGTAATCTGCTTGATGAAGCCTTGAGAGGAATGGATAAGCAGTTTGAAATCAAGTCAGATGGATGTCGGTACTTCATGGGCAGAATTTGGCTACCAAAATTCGGAGGATTAAGGAAGCTGGTCATGGATGAAGGGCATAAGACAAGATATGCTATTCACCTAGGGTCAGATAAGATGTATCACGATTTGAAGGGAACGTACTGCTGGCCAAACATGAAGGCTGACATTGTTACATATGTTAGCAAGTGCTTAACGTGTTTGAAAGTTAAGGCTGAACACCAGAAACCATCAGGATTGTTGGTTCAACCAGAAATACCCCAGTGGAAGTGGGAGAATATCACCATGGACTTCATCACCTAGTTGCCAAAGACTTCTGGAGTTTATGACACCATTTGGGTGATTGTGGATCGACTTACAAAGACCGCACACATCTTGCCAATCAAGGAGACTGATAAGATGGATAAGTTAACATGAATCTATCTTAAAGAAGTCGTCTCAAGGCATGTAGTACCTGTATCAACTATATCAGATAGGGACAGCTGGTTCACATCTAGATTTTGGCAATCATTGCAAGAGGCATTGGGCCACGCCTAGATATGAGCACAACCTATCACCCACAGACGGATAGTCAGAGTGAAAGGACGATCCAGACCTTGGAAGACATGCTAAGGGCATGTGTTATCAACTTTGGCAAAAGTTGGGATAGGCACCTGCCATTAGTTGAGTTTTCCTATAACAACAGCTATCACTCGAGTATTAAGACCGCTCCATTCGAGGCACTCTATGGGCGAAAGTGTCGATCACCACTTTGTTGGGGTGAGGTAGGAGATAGCCAGATCACTGGACCGAGATCATCCAGGAGACTACAGAAAAGATAGTCCAGATTCGGAACCGATTAAAGATCGCACAGGATCGCCAGAAAAGCTATGCCGATGTTCGACAGAAGGATTTGGAATTTCAAGAGGGAGATCAAGTAATGTTGAAAGTCTCGCCTTGGAAAGGCGTAATCCGTTTTGGGAAACGAGGAAAACTCAATCCTCGTTATATCGGACCATTCAAGATCACCAAAAGAATTGGCCCGGTCGCCTACCGACTCGATCTGCCCCCAGAGCTTAGTAATGTTCATAATACCTTCCACATATCCAACCTTAAGAAGTGTCTGGCTGATGAAACACTTGTCATACCCATGGATGAGCTGGAGCTAGACGATAAGTTGAACTTCATTGAGCAACCCGTGGAAATAATGGACCGAGAGGTCAAGAAATTAAAGCACAACCGGATCCCGATAATAAAAGTCAGATGGGACTCTAAGTGAGGTCCTGAGTTTACATGGGAACGCGAAGATCAGTTCCGGGAAAAATACCCTCATCTGTTCTCAAATACTCAAGCAGTGGAGAACACGGGCTAATTTCGGGACGAAATTCCCTTAACAGGGGGAGACTGTAACATCCGGCATTAAACTAGGTTAGCAACTATGACCTAATCAGTATTTAATAGCCAATTATAACCTAATCAGTGGTCATTATAAATTAATCAAAGTGATTAACAAGATTCATGAAGAAATTCAACTCAATTAGAATCAAATTCATCGGTGCGATAAATCGGGAAATCAATTAATCCGATCGATTTACGATATGATGGATTAATTCAACTAAGTACGTAATTAAATTATGATTAGTGACACTAATCATACACTAATACAATTACTTAACATTAATTATGCAAGACTAAAACAATTTATTTAACTAATGCATCCAAAAGTATTTATGTATTTACAAGAAAAGGGAAATACAAGAATACATTTTGAAATATTTTTATACAAAAAAATAGAAATACACTATAAATACACCATATGGCCGGCCCCTAGGTGGGTACAAGCCATAGGTGTTGACTTCATTTTTATATTAGAAAAACCTTACACCATCACAATCAAATCTTTCACACACCTCACCCTTTCATTTCAAATAAATCTCACACTCAACCTCCAATTCAAAGACCAACCGTTTTCTCTATAAATAGAGATCATTTCCATTCATTTTCACACACCAAAAATCTCTTTCTCCCTCTCTAGAATCCGGCCACACACACACATTTGGCACAAAAATCTCCTTTCAAGTGTTCTTCACATTTACAAGGTGTTCTTGGTGAAATCTTTGAAGATCCAACTTTCTACACACTTCCATTCTCCTAACACTTCAAAGTAAGTAATTCTAGCTTATTGCATCTATTATTTATGTTTATATAAATCTGGCATAATATATATAATCAAAAACAACAACAAGTTTCATAAAAACTCAAGTTTATAAGTCACTAGTTTTGTTTTTAACTTGCTTTCTTCAAATGTGTTTATAAATATGTAAAAACATCATATAAGTGTAAATATTATGAAAACAAGTGATATATATGTGTTTTATAACTTTTATACATTAGTCTTTGAAAAAACAACAAGAATCACTAGTTATTTCAAGTTTATAAACGACGGATTTTCGGCAGAAAATTTACATCGACTTTGAAAAATCATAACTAATTCATAACTTAACGAAATGAGTTGATTCTTGTCTCAAAAGTTAGATCTAGGTCTTAACTAAAAATCTGGAAGTTTACATAATTTATTTTGGACTTTAAGACCCCCAGAAATTATTTGGGAAACCGAAAGTTTGACAGCTAAAAAATGGGCAACATAGGGTTTTCAACAAGCTTTTTCCCTACCTAAACATCTCGAAAAATGGCCGTTCTTGACTTTAAAAATTCTTTGTATATGGTAGTTTAATGTCCAAGAAAACCAAAGCCTAAATGTGAAGTCATATTTCATGCAATTCATTCAACATTAAATATAATATGAACAATTAACATCAAAACACAAAATACCGAGTGATTATAGAGAGAAAATATTACATTGTGGTTTTGGCTTTCTTGTAAAGAAATCCTTCTTTCTCTCGACTTGTTCTAACCGTATGTGTGTATATGTATATGTGTAATCTTAGATTCTCAGCATGCGTAGCATACATTTCTATTTATACACAATACACAAGTAATGTGTATTTACACATACAGCCCCTATACTTTTGAGTATTTAAAAACATATACAATATAATTGTTTCATCTCTATTATTTATTCCCAACATTCTCCCCCTTAGAGATGAACACAATTATTAAAAGAAAAATTCATTTTAACTCTACAACTATTGTCCCTAACAATGATGAAATCAATTTTCCGATGAAAGATCATTTCAAGGACTTTTTTGTGAATCTTCTTCTTTTATTTGATCTCTGGATCTTCTTCTTTTCTTTATTTTCTTGTAAGTACACTCCCCCTTGAATCATGAATAGCTTTTGATTCTCTCCCTTTATCAAATGTCATAATATGATGTAGCAATTGTCTTCAGTTGTCTTCAAACTATTAACAATTGTTTCTGAAATTCAGCTTTTCTCCCCCTCATGATGATCATAAAAATTATGAACATCATGCAAAAACTTCAAAAACATGAATTCAATGAAATTACAGTAGAAGAATTACAACAACAATTACAACTCAGAATTTATCACAACTTGATTTTCTCCCCCTTAAACTGATAACGTCCCCCCCTATACTAAATAAATCTTCCTCGGTCTCCCTCGAATTGAAACTACATCTTTTCAGAACAAAAACAATGCTTTTCATCTTTGGAGAAAATGAAACACATTCATTTTGTGAGATAACGAGTCCAGGTCCACATAGGATTCCTGTTTGCACAATAGACATAATCTATGTGACCTACGTTCAGCACTGGCATGATGTTAACACTGGTAGGATTTCCAAATAGTCATCGTGAAATTCTTTAACATGAAAGAATCACTCTTATTTGTTCCGGCTTAGTCACTGTGGACTAGCTGTTTATAGTCACGCAGACTGTCAGACTCAATGTGTCCTAGAAGTGTATATAATCAGCTCTAGACACAATGTGCATCAAATGAAGTTGGAGACCGGAACAAATGTCTTCCTTGTTCAATATCAATAGTATCCAAATGATATATCGATAGAGATGAGCAATATCTCCGTGATTATTGAAACAAAAATCTTTTGAGAGATAACTGAGTAGTTGGTGGGGTTAGGTGCATGCGTCACTGGGTCCATGACGTCTTTTTCAATATCAAGTCGCCTAGGGCTTGATAGATAATGTGGTTTACCTAGCAGACACAGTGTAGGTAGGATTTTATTTTCTTCAAATCCTTTCTCAACACTCAGCTTTACAACAAAAGCATGATCTGAAGCACCACCATCTCCTTTCAATATATCCCTCTCATTTGCTCGACCCTGTCAGTATCCCGTGATAACTGACACTTCTCAACTAATAGACCTAAAGAACCCTCACCCACACAAACTACAGTTGGATTGCTTCTTGGGTAGGTCTTCCGGTTCTGGTTAGACCATAGAAGCGATACTTATGCCTATCACTCATTTTGGTGCATACTCGAAGTCAGCAGAAATATTTTCATCTTTGAAGCTCATGGGATATCATGAAATTCAGCACAACACAGATGATCTAGGAGATGATATTCAGAATGAAATGAAAAATCTGATATATGATATGAAATGAATCAGATTTTCATGAAAGAATTAGCACTTGGGAGAATATGAAAATGATTGGAAGAATTCAGAATACATAGGAGACAAAAGAAGAAAATCTCAGAAGAAATGAGATTTATAAAAATCAAAGAGATTAGATCAATTAATCTCAATGATAGATTCAGAGAATCAGAAAAAAAAAATATTCTTTTCAGCTTAAAAAATTATTTTTATGTGTGTATCAAATATTTTCGTGAAAAATCACACACCGTTTTTGAAAAATGTCATCGTCAAAGTGCGTCTGAAACTCCCCCTGGAAATAAGCACACACAGTTAGTCAACTCATAGAAATGAAATCAGGAGCAAAAAAATATAAAAATAGAACTCCCTCTTTGTCAATTTCAGCTTCGGAGTTGAATTCAGGGCAAGAATTCCAGTAAGATTTGTCTCTCACACTCGGGTTCTAATTTGAAATGATTAGAAGCCATTTGTCGCAGAAGCTCGGGTTTTAGTCTGAAGTAACTAAAAACCTTTAGCTTGGGTTCTGTATAGAAAAGAACAAAATCCAATTTCAGTGAAGATCGGGCTGAACTCTGTTGTGAGTAGAAGCCTCTTGAGATGAAGTCCGGGTTCTAGTCTGATATGACTAAAAACCATCTTGAGTTGAAACACGGGTCTTGATCTGATGTAATCAAGAGCCTATTAAAGTAGAGAACGGGTCTTGAACTGATTTGAACAGGAACCTTTGTGCGATGAAGCCCGGGTTCTAGTCTGTACTAACTAGAAGCTTGATGAGGTGAAGTCCGGGTTCTAGTCTGATATGACTAGAAACCTTTTAAACCTGCAAAATCAAGATGTCTTTGGTATCCAAATTGATTTGGATCCAGACTTGTTAGCGCTTTTGGGTACCCATTTCAAAACGGGTTTTGATACCCACTTGTACTTGGGTTTAGGTACCCATTGCAAGTTATAACTATCAGCTTCTCTTTCAAAAGCAGAAAACAAATTTCTTTGAGTATTTGAAAATTTAATATCTGAGTGTCTTAAGAAACTTGACTTTAAATGTTCAGACTTTTTCAAACTCTTCTCCTTGAATAACTGTCCGGTTCTAGCCTGTTTCTGGTAATACTTGGTGTTTTTCTGCGAAATTGTTTTATGTGAAGAATGACCAGTATTTCCAGAAACTTTAAGAAAATTAGACTTCAAAGATTCACTAGTGTAAATCTTTACCGGAAGTTGTTCAATAACTTTGTTTTTGCCTCTGTGTATCTTTAAGAGATACTTGAGTTTAAGATCTGAGGAAGAATCAAATTTAGAATATTCAATTGGATTCTTTTCACTTTCTGTAGATATATCATATTGATCAACTTTAGATTTTGAACTAACTGAAGGATCTTTAACCTCTGATTCTTTTGAAGAAGAAGAATCATTAATTTGTTTGGTAAGATGAAATATATGATCTTCTAATCCTTTGATAATGAATGACCAAATAATAATTTCTGTCATTATCAAATGATTGGAAATCAGTTTTGAAAGATTGTTCTTTGATTAAAAACATCTTTCTTTCATCTTCAAACAATTTATATTTATCTTTAAAATCTTGTTATTTTAGTAAGAACTCATGTCTTTCCTTCTCAAGTGAATCTTTAGTTAAAGACAACTCGTTTTCAAGAGCAAAAAATTCTTCAGATTTGTTTAAAACACAACTTTGATCAGTATGATTTGTCTTGGAAAGTAATTTTTCAAGATCTTTAGCTTTCTTGTAAAGATCGCATCTTTCAGGCAAAAGTATTTCAGTTGAGTTGAATTCTGAAAATTTGCTCGTTTAGAATCGTCAAGTTCTTTTGATAATTCAGATATTTTCAATTTAAGAGTTGTACTCTCAGAATTTTGTTTGACTTTTAAGCTCTGAATTTCTTCTTTCAGTATTGATACATCACATAAAGCAAGAGTTTTATCAGTATTTAACTGAACAAGAATGTCGTAATTGTTCTTACGAATCTTTTCAGATTCAATAAGTTTTTCAATCAGCTCAGACTTTGAAAATTTTTTATATTCCATTATCAATTGCAGAAAAATGAACTTCCAAGATCTTTTATGGACTTATGAAAATTTGAATGAATCTTGATTGAAGAAAAATGAATCTTGAATGATTAATTTGTTAAAAAAACAGCTATGATTTGACTTTTTGAAGTTGAAATTTTAGATTTTCTGCAGAAAAATGCCCGTAACTTTTTTCTGGAGTGGAATTGGGCCTCAAAAATTTGCCAAGAAATGTAGATCTGTTTTCAAGCTTCGTTTTGACGTATGGTAGGCCTTCTAACGATATTCCAGTCAAAAGTTATGGCCAATTTAAGCAGCTAGGGTCAAATACTCAAAAGTCGAATGATGAATTATGAAACTCGAATGAACAAGAATGAATCTCGGATGTCTTATGAGAAAACTCAATATATTAACAATGAAACTCGAATGAAGAAGGTATTAAACTCGATCAATTAAGCTTGAAACTCGATTAATGAAGCATAAAACTCGATTAATGAAGCATAAAACTCGATTAATGAAGCTTAAAACTCGATTAATGTAGCATAAAACTCGATTACTTCTTTATACAAGTCGATCATTGAAAGCTTGAAACTCGAATCACAAGTAAAGAAACTCGATCAAAGAGGTAATAAAACTCGAATGAAACCACATCAAACTCGATCAAGAAGACTTAAACTCGATTAAGTCTTTCAAGCAACTCGATTAACACATGAAATTCAATATAGCCCGAGTTTGAACAAAAAGTTATAAAAATCAAGTTCCAGATTACAATTTTCAACAAAAAATTCACAAATTGATTACAAATTGAAATCGAAGGTTCGGTTTTCACACACAAACACTTTTTGAAAAACAATTTTGTTTAAAATCAGATTAAACACCCTAATTTTGACAAAAACTTGAAGAACACGACTTTTTTAAAAAATTCAGAAAAATTCAAATTAATACACAATAGTCAAGTATTATGTATTTACACATACAGCCCCTATACTATTGAGTATTTACAAACATATACAATATAATTGTTTCATGTCTATTATTTATTCCCAACACTCCCCCCCTTAGAGATGAACACAATTATTAAAATAAAAATTCATTTTAACTCTACAACTATTGTCCCTAACACAAAATCGTTTTGGAGCTTAGTCAAAAACAGCCTCAAAGTAGGCCGAAAAACCTTCGAAAAAGCTGGAAAATTATATATATAAACTTAACGTTTTAAGTGGGTTTTATTTATAAACTTGTAATGTTGGGTGATTTAAGATATAAAAACCTATATATATACATATTATCATATATGAGAGTTATTAAGTCCCTATTATCATTTAGGGCTCGATTAAACTCATCCGGTGCATCACACATCAATTTACGCTAATTTTCATTTTACGCCAATACTTTCCATCACAAGCTCAGTGAGTCTTCATAGCCCCTATTTTCACACTGTTATGTTTTGGGGTTAAAATACATGCTACGTTTTCATATGGACACAAAAACAACTTCATTTCTATTATGTATTACACAGGTGGTTCCATCAGCCCTCAAATCATGAACCGTTAATTGCATTTATTTGTAAGCGCGAATATATTGTGGATAGATCTATCGGGAGTCATGTCCCCCATTCGGGTTAGTTCAGCTCGGCTAACAGCGGGTGCATTTATATTAAACACACGATATTACGTGTGGGAATACTGCACAGGGCAAACTCATTTAATTAAGCTTCGGTTGCATGATGGTTTATATGTAATACATAACATTGAATTTATGATTTTATAAATTCAAACTTAACTATTGTTGTCCATACAAGTCAGATTTACGTGTAAACGTATGAGCTCACCAACAATTTTGTTGACGTATTTTAGCGTGTATTTTCAGGAAATTAAGGCAAGTGCACCTCATCGGAAGCATTTTCAAGCTTCCGCACTTAAGGAGTCGCATGCATTTTCAAACCACCGGAGATTTAGTTGCATCATTTTGATTACTTTAATTATGTGTTTAAATCTCTGTACCGTGTGAACTACTATTTATCATATCAGGCTATGTAAAACATTACTATATTTCAAAACTATATCGATGTATTTTTGAAAACGTCCATATAGTGGTCGTTCGTTATAATTATGATTACGCTTCCGCGACGTCATGCTTCGTTGCCAACCGGGGTAACGGGGTGTGACATCCATTCCATTCCATAAATAATAAAACTTAGGTTGATATTAATCAAGTAATTTTATAAACTTAGGTTATATAAAATCAATTCGATCTCATTCCATTCCATGAATAATAAAACTTACGTTGAAATTAATCAAGTAATTTTATAAACTTAGGTTATATAAAATCAACTCAATTCCATTACATTCCATGAATAATAAATATTAGGTTGAAATTAATCAAGTAATTTTATAAACATAGGTTATATATAATCAATTAAATTCCATTCCATTCCATGAATAATAAAACTTAGGTTAAAATTAATCAAGTAATTTTATAAACTTAGGTTATATATAATCTATTCAATTTCATTCCATTCCAGTCCATGAATAATAAAACTTAGGTTAAATTAATCAATTAATTTTATAAACATAGGTTATAAAAAACTTAACAGCTTGAGAAAATGCACTAACACCTTGAGAAATTGAAATAACAGTTCAACATTTGCAACAACATAATTTTCTCAAATTAAATCAAGTTAATAATAAAATTAGGTTAAAATTAATAAAGTAATATTATACACTTAGTTTATATATAATCAATTCAATTCCATTTCATTCAATGAATAATAGAACAGAGATAGAAATTAATCAAGTATTTTTATAAACTTAGGTTATATAAAATCAATTCAATTCCATTCTATTCTATAAATAATAAAACATAGGTTGAAATTAATCAAGCAATTTTATAAATTTAGGTTATATATAATCAATTCAATTATATTTCATTCCATGAATAATAAAACATAGGTTGATATAAATCAAGTAATTTTATAAACTTAGGTTATATATAATTAATTCAATTTCATTCTATTCATGAATAATAAAACTTAGGTTGAAATTAATCAAGTAATTTTATAAACTTAGGTTATATACAATCTATTCAATTTCATTCCATTCCATGAATAATAAAACTTAGGTTAAATTAATCAAGTAATTTTATAAACATAGGTTATAAAAAACTTAACAGTCTAAATCAAGTGAATGCAATAACAGCTTGAGAAATTGAACTAAGAGATTTGCAAAAACATAATTTCTCAGTTTAAATCAAGTGAATAATAAGTTTTAGGTTAATATTAATCAAGTAATTTTATACACTTAGTTTATATATAATCAATTCAATTCCATTCCATTCAATGAATAATAAAACATATGTAGAAATTAACCAAATAATTTTATAAACTTAGGTTATAAAAAATCAATTGAATTCCATCCATTCCATTAATAATAAAACTTAGGTTCAAATTAATCAAAAAGTTTTAAAAACTTAGGTTATATATTATTAATTCAATTCCATTTCATTCCATTCCATGAATTTTAAACCTTAGGTTGAAATTAATCAAGTAATATTATAAACATAGGTTATATATAATCAATTAAATTTCATTCCATTCCATGAATAATAATACTTAGGTTAAAATTAATCAAATAATTTTATAAACTTAGGTTATATAAAATCAATTAAATTCCATTACATTCCATGAATAAAAACACTTAGGTTGAAATTTATCAAGTGATTTTTTAAACCTAGGTTGCATACAATCAATTCAATTTCATTCCATTCCATGAATAATAAAACTTAGGTTAAATTAATCAAGTATTTTTATAAACTTAGGTTATAAAAAACTTAACAGCTTGAGAAAATGCACTAACAGCATGAGAAAAATTAAACTAACAGTTCGAGATTTGCAAAAACATAATTTCTCAATTTAAATCAAGTGAATAACAAAACTTAGGTTAAAATTAATCAAGTAATTTTATACACTTAGTTTGTATATAATCAATTCAATTCAATTCCATTCCATTCCATGAATAATAAAACATAGGTAGAAATTAATCAGGTAATTTTATAAATTTAGGTTATATAAAATCAATTCAATTCCATTCCATTCCATAAATAATAAAACTTAGGTTGAAATTAATCAAGTAATTTTATAAATTTAGGTTATATATAATCAATTCAATTCCATTCCATTCCATTAATAATAAAACTTAGTTGATATTAATCAAGTAATTTTATAAACTTAGGTTATATATAATTAATTCAATTCCATGTCATTCCATGAATAATAAAACTTAGGTTGAAATTAATCAAATAATTTTATAAACTTAGGTTATATATAATCAATTCAATTCCATTCCATTCCACGAATAATAAATCTTAGGTTAAATTAATCAAGTAATTTTATAAACTTAGGTTATAAAAAACTTAACAGTTTGAGAAAATGCAATAACAGCTTTAGAAATTGAACTAATAGTTCGAGATTTGCAAAAACATAATTTCTCAGTTTAAATCAAGTGAATAATAAATTTTAGGTTAAAATTAATCAAGTAATTTTATACACTTAGTTTATATAAAATCAATTCAATTCCATTCCATTCAATGAATAATAAAACATAGTTATATATTAATAAAGTAATTTTATAAACTTAGATTATATAAAATCAGTTAAATTCCATTACATTCCATTATAATAAAACTTAGGTTCAAATTAATCAAGAAATTTTAAAAACTTAGGTTATATATAATCAATTCATATCCATTTCATTCCATTCCATGAATTATAAACCTTAGGTTGAAATTAATCAAGTTATTTTATAAACATAGGTTATATATAATCAATTAAATTTCATTCCATTCCATGAATAATAAAACTATGGTTAAAATTAATCAAGTAATTTTATAACCTTAGGTTATATAAAATCAATTAAATTCCATTACATTCGATGAATAATAAAAGTTAGGTTGAAATTTATCAAGTAATTTTATAAACTTAGGTTATATATAATCAATATAATTCCATTCCATTCCATGAATAATAAAACTTAGGTTAAATTAATCAAGTAATTTTATACACTTAGTTTGTATATAATCAATTCAATTCCATTCCATTCCATGAAATATAAAACATAGGTAGAAATTAATCAAGTAATTTTATAAACTTAGGTTATATAAAATCAATTCCATTCCATTAATAATAAAACATAGGTAGAAATTAATCAAGTAATTTTATAAACTTAGGTTATATAAAATCAATTCAATTTCATTTCATTCCATGAATAATAAAACTTAGGTTAAATTAATCAAGCAATTTTATAAACTTAGGTTATAAAAAACTTAACAGTTTGAGAAAATGAAATAATAGCTTTAGAAATTGAACTAATAGTACGAGATTTGCAAAAACATAATTTCTCAGTTTAAATCAAGTGAATAATAAATTTTAGGTTAAAATTAATCAAATAATTTTATACACTTAGTTTATATATAATCTAATCAATTTCATTTCATTCAATGAATAATAAAACACACGTATATATTAATAAAGTAATTTTATATCCTTATTTATATATAATCAATTCAATTCCATTCCATTCCATTATAATAAAACTTAGGTTCAAATTAATCAAGAAATTTTATAAACATCGGTTATTTATAATCAATTCAATTCAATTTCATTCCATTCCATGAATTATAAACCTTAGGTTGAAATTAATCAAGTAATTTTATAAACACAGGTTATGTATAATCAATTAAATTTCATTCCATTCCATGAATAATAAAACTTAGGTTAAAATTAATCAAATAATTTTATAAACTTAGGTTATATAAAATCAATTTAATTCCATTACATTCCATGAATAATAAAAGTTAGGTTGAAATTTATCAAGTAATTTTATAAACTTAGGTTATATATAATCAATATAATTTCATTCCATTCCATTCCATGAATAATAATACTTAGTTTAAATTAATCAAGTAATTTTATAAACTTAGGTTATAAAAAACTTAACAGCTTGAGAAAATGCACTAACAGCTTGAGAAACTGAACTAACAGTTCGAGATTTGCAAAAATATAATTTCTCAATTTAAATCAAGTGAATAATAAAATTTATGTTAAAATTAATCAAGTAATTTTATACACTTAGTTTATATATAATCAATTCAATACCATTCCATTCCATGAAATATAAAACATAGGTAGAAATTAATCAAGTAATTTTATAAAGGGTTAAGGTCTTACAATAGCAACCTACTTTTGAAAACGTATCGATATGGTACGTCTACTTTTTTAATTGTCTATATGGTACGTGGACTTCAATTTTCTGTATCGATATGATCATTCTATGTAATAGAGCCCGGTTTTTACATACGAAACATGGTTCTAATGGTATGAAAAACAGGGGTCTATTACAAATATGGTCATATCGGTATGAAAAATTGAAGTACAGGTACCATATCGACAATTAAAAAAGTAGACATACCATATTGATAAATTTTCAAAAGTAGGTAACTATTGTATGGATTTACCCCTTTTATAAACTTAGGTTATATATAATCAATTCAATTCCATTCTATTCCATTAATAATAAACATAGGTAGAAATTAATCAAATAATTTTATAAACTTAGGTTATATATAATCAATTCAATTCCATTCCATTCCATTAATAATAAAACTGTTGGTACATCCTGTGTGACGATAGCAGTCTAAGTGATCCAACATTGTGGTTTAGCAAGTGTTTGTTATATATGTTTATATATGGTTGATATTTATTAGTGTTTGTATGTTTGAACTTGATGTAACGTATTACAAGAAGTTCAAACATAATGTACAAAGATAAAATCAATCATAAGGTAATAACATAAGTTTCAACACTTAGTTGTTTATATGAAATGCTAGATTCGAATTATTTAAGGCTTGGCATTCGAATCTGTGATAGATTCGAATGTGGCCATAGATTCGAATGTGCCCAGATTCGAGAGTGTCATTATGGACAAACTCGAATGGGCCTTGGGCCAGATTCGAGTTTGGCCCATAACAGACTCGAATCAGGGTCTATAATTTGGGATAGACTCGAGATATTATCAGACTTTTTGCAGAATTCGTGAGGGATTAAGCATAAAGCGATCTCGAGTTTATCAGCTTGGTGAGTGTTCTTTCGGAGAGAATCAGTTCGTAGGATCGTTCGTGTGTCGTTCGTTCAGCCTCTGATAGTCTCCGTGTTTCGTAGTTGAGAGTTGTTTCCGTCTACCCGTTAACGAGGATTCCGCACTCGTTGACGGCTCCGCGTCTAGATAGATCTCGTAGTGGTAGACCTTACAAGTGGTATCAGAGCCTACGGAGTGTTCTTGGTGTTCTTCGTGTTCATCTAGATACATTCTAGGTTTCTTGACGCTAGTTGGACAGTTTTTCTCTCAAAATCGTGTTTTCAAGCTTAGCAAATTCTTATTCGGAAAACACTTTGTGGTTTTTCACGTTTTTGATCGAAATCATTATTTTTCGTTGGAAAAATTCTGATTTAATCTGAAAAACGTCAAAAAATCAAAGTGTTAGCCGTTTTTCGAGTTTGTGGCGCTCGAATCTAATAGGGGTAATTAGGGTTATACTTAGTCTCGAGTCTAACCAAAATCCGCTCCTTTCGAGTCTGATACAGAGGGTTTCGAATCTATTTCGAGTTTGTGCTACATTCGAATAGGATCTCGAGTCTACTTAGTTTCGAGTTTATTTCGAGTGTAGCTTAGTTTCGAAAAGGGTGTCGAATCTACTGTAGTTTCGAGTTTGCTCTGACCTTCGAGTCTGTGGAGGTTTCGAATCTGACTTAATTTCGAATTTAATTGAATTTCACCACTTAATCGAATTTAATTCCAAATAAATTGGAATCTGATTACATTCGAATCTACCTAGATTCGAACAAATTAATTCAAATTAGTTTCGAATTAAATTAATTAAGTTCATATTCAATTAATTCCGAAAAGATGTCAAATCTTCAGAAATTCCTTGAAATGGACCACGAGGTCGGAAAGGCAAACGCTCCGCCTAAGCTGATGAAAGTCGAGGATTACTACTGGTGGAAAGATCGGTTTACCGATTTCGTGCGTTTTAATGACATGCGCACGTGGGTGTGTATCGACGAAGGGTATATTCCACCAGTGTCAGAAGTTGAAGGCCATCAGAAGGTCTTGTCATACCAAATGATGAAGGAGGATGACAAGAAATTGTATGAAGCCGAAAATAAAGCTTTCTCACTAATCCTCATGGCTTTGCCTCAGGATATACTGCACACATTCAGGACTCAAAAGACGTCAAAAGACGTCAAAAGAACTTTGGGAGTCTCTAGAGAAGAGGTGTGAGGGTAATCCTAGAGTCCGTAGAAAGCGTACAGAGCTGTTAAAACAACAGTTTGCAATCTTCAAGGCGTTAAAGCATGAACAGCTGGATGATAATATCACCCGGTTCTATCATCTATTGACGGAACTTGAAAGTCACGGGATTGAGTTTACTGATACTGACAAGAACAACAAGCTTCTTGATACCTTACCAGCCAAATGGGCTATGTATGTGGCAATGATCAAGCTGAACGAGGACAAGTATTATTCTCAATCTCTGGATGATATTGTGGGAACGTTGCGGGCATATCACTTCGAGCTACTGAAGGCCGAGACTGATTACGAATAAGTCCAGAATCCTGCAATGTATTTTGGAAAGACAACAAAACCTTCAGTGACAACTGAACCGAAGACTGCTACAGCGTTTTTCACCGGAGAAACGTCGTCACCAGCAGAGTCTGATGACACATTGAATCGCACGTTCTTAGGATTAGGAAGATCGGAAGAACCGCAACCTCAAGTACAACAATCATCTACATCTCAGAGCTATTCGAAGATGCCAATGAGCGCAAAATCTGCGGAAGAACATTTGAATCAGCTTGCTTCTTTTGTGGCCGCGTACGGAAATTGTGTTCAAGGGAAGATTAACGATCCTGCTCTCTGGGACGAAGACTACGATCAGGTCGACCCTGATGATCTTGAGGAAATGGATCTTAAATGGCAACTGGCCATGGTAACCCAACGGGTTAAGAGATTCATTAAAAGAACTGGAAGGAATCTGCAGATGAATAACAAGGGGATAGGATTTGATAAGTCCAAGGTGAAATGCTACAACTGTCAAGGACTGGGACACTTCGCCAGGGAGTGTCAGAGACCGAAGGTGGAGACATACCAAGGGCAGAGTCAGCATCAGGGACAGTTCCAAAATCAGTCCCAACAACGATACCTTCCAAGTTCATCATCTGGTCAAGCCAATCTAGCGGGTCTACTATCCAATGTCACTTCAGACAGACAGCTAGATGGTACCTATGACTGGAGCTCACATCCTGAGTCGAATGCTAGAGCCTTCATGGCTGAAGTTACAGAAACTGGGTGTGATGGGGACGAGCAGACCACAAGGGACAGCAGTCCGATGTGGGTAGAGAAGGCGAATGATCAGACAGTGCTGGAGTGTGCTGCTCAGATGGCCAACGTGGAATCTGATAACTCTAAGGTAAGTCTGTCTTACTCTCTTTTTTGTGAATTATGTGCGTTGTGTGTTACTTCTAATGATAGGTTAAATCTAGTCTTAGAATCACATAAAACCATAACTGCTCAAAATGAGAACTTAAAAATTGAAAACGCTAGCCTAAATGATATCAAGCAAGATCTTAAAGAAAAACTTAAGGCTGATGCTCAAGACGTAATAGTTCTAAAAGATAAACTGAGTGAGCAGTGTGTTAGGATAGAGCTTATGTATGAGCACGTAGAGGCCCTGACCAAAAGTCTTAAGGACAAGGACATAGAGCTAGCTGAAACAAAGGTTAAGGTAGCAGAGGCGAATAGCAAGTTGGAAAAGTTTAGGAATTCAAGCCTAAACCTAGGGAAAGTTTTAGACGCCCAAAGACAGTCTAAAATGCCTGTAGGTCTAGGATTTCACGAAATTCCTCCACCTTTCAATGCAAACTATGTCCCTCAGCCTCAGGAGAAAACTGATAAATCAGTAGACTTAGAGGACCTACCTACATCGACACCAGAGCCTATAGTTGAAAATACACCTAAGGTGGCTGACTCAACCGTCAAGGTTAAGAAAGTCAAATTTGTGTCTTCCTCCAGTGAAACACATGCAGGAAAACAGAAAATTGCCTGGGCTGATCAGGTCGATGAGCCAGTCGCCATAGATGTACCAAAGGAAATAGACACTAGTGAGACACCTAGATCAAAGGGAACACACAAAAAGTCCTTAGATAAGATGTCTTGCTTCAGATGTCATGAGAAGGGGCATGTTGCTTCTCACTGTCCACTTAGGAAAGCCGATGTTACACCTAAGACAGTGACTCCAACACCTGTTAAGCCCTCAACCAGTGTGGCAAGCACCAGTAGTTCTCAAAGTACCGAGAAAGCTGTGCAGGCCGCACCCAAACAAGTTGTGAAAAACACACCGGTTAAGGTTGGACCAAAGGAAGTGATTAGGACAAATTCGCCGAATCGTGTCATTAATCAATCTAGGTCAGCACCACAACAAGTCTATAGGAGCACAACACCTAGCAGGTCACACACTCCAGTTAGGTCTCATACTCCAGTTAGACAGTACGCACCGGTAAGAGCTCCGGGATCACAGTCCGAAATGCCATATAATAGGAATTATTCTAGAGCTCCACAACAAATGCCTACTCCAAGGCAAAGAGTGAACTTAAATCACTCGGCACCACAACAGAACACAGTTCAAAGGCCCAAGTCACCTGAAAGGCGAGATGGGTATTTGAAAGAGTTCAAGTATGTGGACGAGAATGGTATAACCAAGTCAGTTATGGCTTGGGTTCCCCGTGATAACTAACCTATTTTCTTTCATGTGCAGGAGATTACCACAGGTCCAAACAACAAGTGGTTCGTCGACAGTGGATGCTCCAGGCACATGACAGGGGAACGAGGTCTACTTACAGACTTCAAGGGTGGGAATCGGGGATTCGTATCATTTGCGGGTAACAAGGGTGGAAATATCACGGGTACCGGAGTGGTCACTAATGGGACAATCACGTTGGACCAAGTTTATCACGTTGATAAACTGGTTCACAATCTCATTAGTGTATCTCAAATCTGTGATAAGAAGAACTCAGTGTTATTTACTGACACTGAGGCGTTAGTGCTAAAGCCGGGATTCAAGATTCCTGAAGAATGGGTATTGATGCGGGCGCCAAGGAAGAATGACTTGTACATGCTGGATATGAACAAGCCGGAGACTTCGATGGGGCCAATTTGTCTATTATCCAAAGCTTCGGAGACGGAATCCGTACTGTGGCACAGACGCATGGCTCACCTGCACCTAAGAAAGATGAACTACATAACGAAGAATGGACTGGTGCAGGGTGTGCCAATAAAGAGCTTTCAGTTCGAAGACAAGTGTCTACCGTGCATGAAGGGCAAGCAACATAAAAAGACACACAAATCCAAGAAGCAGAACTCTATAACCTCAACATTCGATTTGTTGCATATGGACCTTTTCGGCCCTATCAACAAAAGGAGTATAGGAGGTAGTTTGTTTTGTTTAGTTATCACTGACGATTACTCACGGTTTTCTTGGGTTTTCTTTTTAGGTACAAAGGACGAGATGGCTTCCAAGCTTATCGGGTTCTTAGACCAAGTGGAGAACTCCTACGGAACAAGGGTTAAAAGAATACGTAATGATAATGGGACTGAATTCAAAAACACTGTAATTGGTGTATATTGCCTATCAAAGGGCATAGTGCATCAATTCAGTGCACCATATGAACCTCAACAAAATGGGGTGGCCGAACGTAAAAATAGAACATTAATTGAGGCTGCAAGGACTATGCTTTCGGATTCAAAGCTTCCTACCATGTTTTGGGGGGAGGCAGTGAATACCGCGTGCCATATTTTAAATCGAGTCCTTACAGTCAAATCTTTGAACAAAACATGTTATGAAATTTTGAATAAACGGCCACCTATTTTAACTGGTTTTGAACCGTTTGGGGTACCATGCACTCTTTTACGAACAAAACATCAACCGAAGTTTGGTGAAAAGGCTGACGAAGGATACTTCCTAGGTTATGTGCCGAACTCACCAAACAAACGGGTTTTTAACAAAACAAATGGTACTGTGGAGATTGTGTATAATTTTGAAGTCATAAGTTATACACATGAACCCCAAACTGGTCCGGAATGGATATTTGACTATGATAAGTTATTTGAGTCATTTAACATTCCTTTGGATGATAATGCAGGTACTATCGAAAAAGACATGGCGACGTTGCACCTGAATGACGATGGCCATATCTTTCCGAGGACTACGTTTGAATCCACATCCGAGCCTACTGCGACTGTAGATAGATCTCCAGAAGTTGCTGATCAAGAAGCACCTACCACTGAGAATCAGACTCAAACATCAAGTTCCAACTCTGAGGAAAACGTCCATGAGGAGGAAAATGTAGAAGCTGAGCCTGTTCCCCCATTAGGTGAAATAGGATCTAACTTAGGAGATAATCTAAGGGTTGATGATATAGAGACCTCTAGGATTAACAAGAACCATCCATTAGAAAGCATCATAGGAAATCCTAACGAGGGTGTGAGGACTAGGAGTAGTGTAAATAACAACACAGTGTTGTTGTCGATGATAAACGACTCCGAGGCATATCACACATGTCTCTATTCATGTTTCATATCGCAAGTAGAGCCTAAGAATGTGTAAATGGCACTTAAGGATAACTCCTGGGTTGAAGCGATGCAGGAAGAACTTTCGCAATTTAGGAAACTAGAAGTGTGGGAGTTAGTTCCATTACCTCGAGGGGAAGTTGCCATAGGAACCAAATGAGTTTTTAAGTGCAAAGGGACGATCGGGGTATAGTCACGCGCAACAAGGCAAGGTTAGTTGTAAAGGGTTTCAACCAAGAGGAGGGAATCGATTACAACGAGGTTTTTGCACCAGTAGCAAGGCTGGAAGCCATTAGGTTGTTTCTAGCTTTTGCCTCCTTCAAGGGCTTTAAGGTATATCAATTAGATGTTAAGAGTGCTTTCCTGTATGGGAAAGTGAAGGAGTTGGTGTATGTAGAACAACCGCCCGGATTTACAGATCCAAAGTATCTTGATAGGGTATATCGTTTAGATAAGGATCTATACGGATTGCATCAGGCACCTAGGGCGTGGTATGAGACTCTATCCAACCATCTGTTAGAGAACGGTTTTGAAAGGGGTAGGATAGATAGTACTCTGTTTGTGAAAAGGAAGGGAGATCACTTTATCTTGGTACAAGTGTACGTCGATGATATCATCTTTGGATCATCAGACGAACAGATGTGCAAAGATTTCGAGAAGGTGATGAAGTCTAAGTTCGAGATGAGTGCTATGGGAGAGTTAAATTTCTTTTAAGGGTTACAAGTTGACCAAAAGAAGGAAGGGATGTTTATCCATCAGACTAAGTATGTCTATGACATATTAGAGCCTTTTGGGATGGAAGGAACAAAGTTGACTGCCCATTTCAGCACGCCGATTCAAGTGAATCATAATCTCGGACCGGGTACTGAAAGTGATGCCGATGTGGATCCGACATTATATCGGGCCATGATTGGATCACTTATGTATTTAACTGCTTCAAGACCTGACATTATGTTTGCTGTGTGTATTTGTGCTAGGTTTCAAGCGAAGCCGAAGGAGATGCATATGAAAGCTGTGAAGCGGATTCTACGATACCTCAAGTCGAAACTGAAGCTGGGACTTTGGTATCACGCGGAGGGAGATCTAGAGTTGGAGGCGTTCACGGATTCTGACTACGGAGGATGCAGCTTGATGCGCAAATCAACAACTGGAGGTTGTCAGTTCCTAGGAGGGAGATTGGTATCCTGGCAATGCAAGAAACAAACGTCGGTAGCCGTGTCAACGTGCGTGGCCGAGTATGTTGCTGCTGGTAGTTGCTGCTCACAGGTTCTGTGGATACAACAACAATTGCGGGATTACGGATTGGCTTACACTCAAACTCCAATTAGGATAGACAATCAATCTACAATTGCTATAACGAATAATCCAGTTAAACACAACAAAACAAAGCACATAGACATTAGGCATCATTTTATTCGTGATTGTGCTGAAAAGAACTTAATCAAATTGGTAAAAGTGGCAACAGAAGATAATAATGCAGATTTATTTACCAAAGCATTTGATAAGTCACGGTTTGAGTATTTAATTCAACTGAATGGAATGCGCAACCCAGAGTAAATTGACCTTAGTTGTAGTAGTTTATTTTCTTTTCTAGTCGTAGTATTTCTTTCTTTACAGTAGTCTGCTAATTTAGGAAAGTTTCTATTTTTAGTAAGTTTCTATTTTTAGTAAGTTGGTAGGTTATCTTATTTCTTATGAAAAACAAAAAAAAAAAAGAAGAAAAGAAAAGAAAATCATAAAAATACAAAAAAAGAGAATATCTGAAAAATAGTTAAGTCTTAGATATATAGGTTCAAAGTGACGAAAATTAGCACAGTCGTTACAAACTCTAAGTGTTTAGGCTTTCACACATAATGCAACTAAATTCTAAGTGTTATACTTTATTTAGTTTGATGTGTTGGTAGGCATAATAGATATAGGGAATCTCAAGGCTAATAAAATATTCTAGAAAAAGTCAAGCGTGTCACTAGCTTAGCTGTACGACCAATCGGTCTTAATTTTTATGTACAAGACATACAAACATTGAGTCTAAATGAGGTATGCAAACTTTCTGGGGATGTATAGCAACATCAAATACATCTTAAAATGAAAAGAATAGAAAAATCATATGAAATTGAGAGTCGAAAACATGTAACTTTGTTGTACGTAAGTACAGACCTGTTGCCTCTGTTTAGATTCGGGTTAGCAGACATGTCGCTCTGTTGTACGTCAGTACAGACCTGTCACCGCTGTCTTGCTAACTTTAAAAATAAACCTTAAGTCAAACTAAGACACTTTGTTGTATGAAAATACAGACCTGTGTCCGATGTTTGTCTTTTAAAGAAAGTTTGCAAATACCAACAAGTTAGAATCTTTGTCTGTGTGCCTTGATCATAAAAGTATGTCTATGTCTGAGTCACGTAAGATAATTTCATGATAAATAAAAATGCCAAGAGATATTCCGAAATGTAGAATGTTTAAAGGGGTAAAATACCAACAATCGGCTAAATAGGTATGTCACGACAAATAATCCAAGGAATCAAAAATTCTTAGGTGTGAAAGTTTAAGTACTGAAAGTGAGTATCAGACATCGCTATCTGATTGAACCTTTCTTAGACTATACTCATCAAAAAGATTTTGTTTAGTATTTAGCTTAGGTTGTAAATTTTATAAGTATAGCTTAAGTCTAGATTAAATTTTTGGTCAAAATTTTATTTTTATCTTATTTTATCTTATTTTATTTTATTTTATTTTATTTTTCTTTAATTTTTACTTAGGTAAAAGGTCAAAAATTACTGAGGGTGCATTCAGAGTTGGATAAAATAAACATTGCGTGAAATATCTTGTGCTTAGGGTAAAAGATTTGGCATAGTTTATTTTGTTACACAATACCATAGAAAAAGGTTGAAAAAGTTGAAGTTATTTCAAAAAATTTCGAAATTTTTCTAAGTGTTTGGTGTTTTCGAGTTTAGGACAGACTCGAATTAAGAAGGCTTCGAATCTGTCAGTAGATTCGAGTCTGGCCTTAGATTCAAAGGTTGGTAGTATATATAGGTCAACAGTGAAGTCATTTAATACTTACTGTTTTCGAATCTACTCCCTCGAATCTAACCAGGCGATTTCGAATCTGTTCTCGAGTCTATCATTTCTCTCATAAACGACAATTTGTCGAGATTATTACTAAAGTGTTCGATTCTACTCCTGTATCTAGGTATAATAACTTGATTGTACAAGATTCATGTAGTTTTATACACCATTTTAGGCAAAATCACTGATTTTTGAAGGTTTAAGGGTCGAAATAGGGTTTTTACAAAATTACCAAGTTTGGACCGATAAATAGTCAAATTAAAGGCACTTATCTGTGATTAGTAACTAGTAGGACTAATGAATGTAATTTTCTAAGTCCAAAAAGGTTAAAATCAAGAGATTTTGTGTTTGAAATAGAGTCGGTGGTTCGAATCTGTTCCTGAGGTTTCTCGAATCTGTCATTAGATTCGAGATGACCAGGACATTCGAATCTATCATCAAACTCGAAAAGGGACTTATTCGAATCTGTTACATTCGAATCTGTTACATTCGAATCTGTCTTTTATTTGCATTATTGAATTTAAATTTTATTAAACTTGTAGAAATTTAATTGTGTTGGATTTTGTACTTAAACAAGTACAAAATAAAACAGATTTGAATTTAAACAAGTTTATTGATTTTTAATGAATCTAATAGTTTTGTTTATTGTGCAGAAATGGCTGTACGAGCTTTTGTGCCTAAGCACAATATGGTCCTTCATCCTGATCATAATCTCCCTGAGGCGCAGGGATTTAGACAAATGCTTGATTTCCTAGTAGAATCTAGGATAGGTTTTGCATTGTCTCATAATGTTCAGCTAGTGTTACCTTATATTCGTCAATTTTACGATCATCTTCAAGTAGACTGCTCGGTCACCCCGACAGTGCTACGAACTCGCATTGCTGGACAACCGTTAGTCTTTTTGGCGGATATGCTGCGTTAGGTGTTGCAGCTGGGCTCGCAGGAAGAGGAGTCTGGACCAATTGAATTTCCTCTGAATATAAGGCAAGCGGCCTTTCAGAGAATGGGTTACAGTCTCGATGTGACGAAGGTGTCCTATATGAAGAGCGGGTTAATCGGACAATGGAGATTTCTTGCTCACGTCTTTATGGTGTGCTTTGCACCAAAGAAAGCAGGTTTTGACTATATGGTTGCGAAGATCCAGTCTGGGATTGTCGCGATGGTGTATAATCTTCCATACAGTTTCTCGGAGATGTTTTTCTCAGAATTTGTTCACCAGATCACCGCTCCAGAAAATCAACAATTCTTGTTGTATCCGCGGTTCATCATGATGCTTATAAGGCACTTCTTGCCAAATCTGCCTCCGTCAAATGACATTCAAAGCGTTGCTGTAATGGATAAAAGGATCTTCGCTGATTGTTCCTCACACAGAGGAAGGTTGGCTGTTCTAGTTGAGCGTCCGTTATTTGGAGCAATCTTGGATAGAGATTTTCAAGCCCCAGATGTTGCCAACTGGGCAGGGGAAGTTGAATTTCAACAAAGACAACCACAGCCACAACAACAACAACAACCACAGCCACCACGTGCTCAAAGGCGTAGACAAAGATCATCTGCGAGTCAAACTCAGGCGACCAGGCCTTCTACGAGTCAGCAACCAGAGGTGCAGGAAGCCGGGCCTTCAGGTGTTCCAAGCGAAGCTGAACAATTATGCCAGACGCTAAATGAAATCTGGGAGGCAGGTCCTCATGCTAACGAAATTGTCGCTGCAGCATTAGTGGGTGAATTACTTGAGCCTCCTGAGGGAGAGGAAGATGTGTTAAGAGATGTGGATGAATATATGCCAGAGCAGGCTGATAAAGTTTTGTCATCATCGGCAACCGAGTCGGAAGAGATGGAGGAGTTAGAGGTTGAAGCTCCTGAATCAGTGTCTACAGAACCTAATATTTAGATTGGAAGGTATGGATCTAGGTTAGTAGTCAATGAAGAGGCCTCGAGGAGGAGAGTATCACGAGAATCTGATGAATCAGATTTTGAAGAAGAAGAGATTGCTCCCTTAGTGACTCGGCAACGGGCCAAGCGTCACAGGTTTATGCAAGGTTCATCCTCAGCATCTGAAGCACAACCGGAAATTCAACAATCTCAAATCCCTCAATCTCAAGAACCTCAAGCCACCATCCCACCACCATCACCTCAACATGAACCATATATTCCATCACCAATCCGCCCATCTCCGATACAGTCCATTCCATCAATCTCATCATCATATGCCGACAATCAACGATTTCTGCAGCTTAAGGCTCGCGTTGACTTCCAGCATGTCCAAATCTTAGGCCTAACAAAGGCGATCGGAGAAATTCAGTCTCATAATGCCAATCTGGATAAAGAGAATGCCGATTTAAAGAAGATTGTGGAGCAAGTCTAGGAAGAGAACGTTGAATTAAAATCATTTGTAGCAGATCAGGCCGCTGAGATAAGGGCGATGCGCTCCCTAATAGAGCAGTTAATGAAAAATATACAGGCTCAGGGGGAGACGTCGTGCCGTGATCCAGATGTACAGAGGCCAAGAGATGGTGATGATGAAGACAATCAAGGCAATGATCCCAGCCCTACAAGTCAGAATGAGCCAGTAGATTTTTCTACTGCTCAGACTGCTCAATCTCAGGGGGAGCCTAGTCTAGCAGGAGGAGATGTAGGAGAAGCAAGTTCATCGAAGCCTACAGATTTTGAGATTAGCGAAATGATCAATGCTCTTATGGATCTTGATGATGATCCATTGGATTTAGGTTTTGATTATGAAGACGAAGAGCTAGAAGAAGGTGAGTTTGTGCCAGAAGAGATAGTTGACTGGCAATCAGATGACGAAGTATGTGTTGATGAGGATGATGAAGCTGATGAGATCGTCGTACAGCAGAATCCTATCACGGATACATACATGATAGATGGGAATAATATTGTCAATGTAGATGTAGTGAATGTTGCGTTGAATGCTCAGCCATCAACAGAAGAACCTGGTAGAGAGCTATCAAATGAAGAGAAACGAAAGTTATGGTTCAGGGCTGAACAGAAGGAGTTAGAGCTTAAGAAGACAATGAGAGTGCCGGGTACTGGGAAGTTGTCTGAATGCATATTAAGCTGGTTCTTTGATCGAGAACTACAGCTATTCATAATTAAGAGGAAAGACGGACTCCAGTACCTGAGGCGAACCTTAAAAGCTTTCAATTCACTGCCAAAGATTGAAATCACAACGCTAGCATGGAAAGATCTAATTAACATTGGCAATGATCCCTACGCAGACGTAATTGCAAGAATCATAAGAAAGGAGGGAAGATCAAGGAAATTTGAGCGACTGAGTCCAAGGGTTGGGAGAAGAGTAGAAGATCCTTCACGTATCGATCCTCTAACTGGACGACCTTGGATGAGGATCCACTACAAACCAGCAAGATGTCTTAGGAAGGTGCCTCTCAAGCCTATGCCACAGAATGTCTTGAAAAATCTACATTGGTGGTATGCTGACACTGAGACGGGAGAAGCGGTCATGGAAGACTTTGAAGAAAACGTTATTCTTAGAGTTTACGATCCTCTTCACCTGGTAAACCTTTCCAGAGATGATCTTCATATTTTGCATGCATGTAAGATTTCTAGTGATACACATATGGATAGTGAAGCTAGGAAATATGAAAATGTAGTCAAAGTATGTGTTGAAAAAGGTTTGTATGCTGGAAGTAGTTTGAATCAATAAATAATCAAAGTTCTTAAGTCAAATGTGTGAATTATTAGAAGCTATCGTCAAGGGGGAGTCTGTTGGTACATCCTGTGTGACGATAGCAGTCTAATTGATCCTACATTGTGATTTTAGCAAGTGTTTGTTATATATGTGTATATGTGGTTGATATTTATTAGTGTTTGTATGTTTGAACTTGATGTAACGTATTACAATAACTTCAAACATAAAGTACAAAGATAAATTCAAGCATAAGTTAATAACATAAGTTTCAACACTTAGTTGTTTATGTGAAATGCTAGATTCGAATTAATTTAAGGCTTGGCATTCGAATCTGTGATAGATTCGAATGTAGCCCTAGATTCGAATGAGCCCAGATTCGAGAGTGTCATTGTGGACAAACTCGAATGGGCCTTGGGCCAGATTCGAGTTTGGCCCATAACAGACTCGAATCAGGGTCTATAATTAGGGATAGACTCGAGATATTATCAGACTTTTTGCAGAATTCGTGAGGGATTAAGCATAAAGCGATCTCGAGTTTATCATCAGCGTTAGTGCCGTTTCGGAGAGAATCAGTTCGTAGGATCGTTCGTGTATCGTTCGTTCAGCCTCTGATAGTCTCCGTGTTTCGTAGTTGAGAGTTGTTTCCGTCTACCCGTTAACGAGGATTCCGCACTCGTTGACGGCTCCGCGTCTAGATAGATCTCGTAGTGGTAGACCTTACAAAAACTTGTGATATAAAGTCACCTAGTGTTAAATAATACAAAACTCAAAAATGGTCGATTTTAGCCACAAAGATGTCCTAAACTAACACTTACTTAGTATTATCTTGTTCACAACACTCAAGTATGTGTATATGTTTGAGAAATTGTAGCAAACTTCGAGAAACAGGACACAAATTCGAAATTCGATAAGTTCGAGATCGCTGGACAAGTTCGAGAGAAGAAGTTCGAAGGTAAGTGCATTCAATGAGACACTGCTGACCTATTTATATCCAACCACCTTTGAACTAGGTTAAGTTCGAACTTCTAGCAAGTTCGGAGGTAACTTCGAACTTGTCTGATATTCGAACTTAATTGAAAATTTTGAAAATTATTGAATAAAATCTAACTTTTTCAACCTTTTCACTTAACGGAATTTTTTCAACTTTGCAAAAACATTCACACTAAGCAACAGATTCTCAGGCAATTTTTGTTTCTCCAACTAAAAATGAATCCTAGTAACTTTGATCTTTTTCCTATTTAATAAAACTTAAGATAAAATAAAGTAAAATAAAATAAAATATAAATAAGATAAACTAAAAATAAAAATAAAAATTAAATTAAATTAACTAAAAAATGCATTAAAAATAAATTTTATACTAAAAGAATATTTTTTTACGAGATAATCAAAGAAGGTTCAATCAGATAGCGGTGTCAAACGCACTTTCAGTATTTCACTTTCACACTTAGGAATTTTTATTCCTTTGATTGTTTGTCGTGATATACATTCCAAGTCGATTGTCGGTATGTTTTTCCCTTTAAACACTCAACACTTTGGAAATTCCTTTGGCCTTTTTATTTATCAAGAAACTACCTTACGTGTCACATACTTAGATATAGTTTTATGATCAAGGCAGACACACAATGGTTATAACTTTTTGGTATTGCAAATTTTCTTTAAACGGCAAACGTCAGACACAGTTCTGTATTTACATACAACAGAGTGTCTTAGTTTGTCTTAGAGTTCCTCTTATGTTAGCAAGACAGCGGTGACAGGTCTGTACTTACATACAACAAAGCAACTTATCTTGCTAGCTTAAGTCAAAACAAAGGTGACAGGTTTGTACTCACGTACAACAAAGCGACTTGTTGTTGGATCCACAAAACCTGTGAACAACAACTATCAGCAGCTACATACTCGACCTCGCACATTGATACGGCTACCGAAGTTTGTTTCTTGCATTGCCAGGATACGAGCCTCACTCCAAGGAACTGACAACCTCCAGTTGTGGATTTCCGGTTTAAGCTACATCCACCATAGTCAGAGTCCGTGTATGCCTCCAATTCCAGATCTCCATCAGCATGAAACCAAAGTCCCAGCTTCGGTTTCGACTTCAGGTATCTCAGAATTCGCTTCACGGCTTTCATATGCATCTCCTTTGGATTTGCTTGAAACCTAGCACAAATACACACATCAAACATAATGTCAGGTCTAGAAGTAGTTAAATAAATAAGTGACCCGATCATGGCCTGTTAAAGTCGGATCCACATCAGTATCAGTTTCTGTACCCGGTTTGAGATTGTGATTCACTTGAATCAGAGTACTAAATTGTGCGGTCAGCTTTGTTCCTTCCATCCTGAGGCGCTCCAAAATGTCGTAGACATACTTCGTCTGATGGATAAACATTCCTTCTTTCCTTTGCTCAACTTGTAAACCAAGAAAAAAGTTTAGCTCTCCCATAGCACTCATCTCAAACTTTGACTTCATGACCTTTTCTTTTGCACTTCTGCTCGTTTGACAACCCGAAAATGATGTCGTCTACGTACACTTGTACTAAGATAAAGTCTTCTCCTTTTCTTTTGAAGAACAACGTACTAGAAATTCTCCCTCTCTCAAACCCATTGTCTAAAAGATGAGTTGATAGCGTCTCATACCAAGCCCTAGGTGCCTGATGTAATCCATACAGAGCCTTATCAAGGCGATATACTCTGTCTGGATACTTTGGATCAGTAAACCCTGGCGGTTGTTCGACGTTCACCAATTCCTTCACCTTTCCGTACCGGAATGCACTCTTGACGTCGAGCTGATATACTTTAAACCCTTTGAAGGACGCGAAAGCTAGAAGCAAACGAATTGCCTCAAGCCTCGCCACTGGTGCAAACACTTCGATATAATCAATTCCCTCTTCCTGGTTGAATCCTTTTACCACAAGTCTTGCCTTGTTACGAGTAACTATACCCCGGTCATCCCTTTTGCACTTAAAGACCCATTTGGTCCCTATTGCAACTCATCCTCGAGGTAACGACACTAACTCTAATACTTCAAGTTTTCTGAACTGTGACAGTTCCTCTTCCATGGCTTCAACCCAAGAATTATCTTTCAGTGCCATTTGCACATTCTTTAGCTCTACTTGTGAGATATAACACGAGTATAAACACGTGTGAAACACCTCTGAGTTGTTGATCATCGATAACAACACCGTGTTATTATTCACACTACTCCTAGTTCTGACACCGGTATTCGGATTCCCTATGATATTCTCAATTGGATCATCCTTGTTTATCCTCGATGTCTCAATCTCATCGACTTGAAAAATATCTCCTAGGTTTGATCCAATTTCACCTAACGGGGGTATGACTTCAAACGATATATTCTCTTCCGCATGATCACTATCCTCGGAGTTAGAGTTATTTGTCTGATTCTCTTATGATCTTGACGTGACACCGTCCAACGAGTGTGGAATCCTCATTAGGGGTTTAACGGATCGATCACACACACGGAAACCGGAGACTAACAAAATGATAGCCGTCACAATGAACGACCCGACACGTGTATCACTCTGAAACGACTCTCTGAAATCTTCACAAGTTCGTAGTGCACTATACGAGCTCTCTCTAGACGCTAAAAAAGTTAGAAATTAATTTAAAAATAAATTTGTGTTATTCAAACTTGTATAACTTCGAACTTGATTAAGTTCGAAGTTCAACACATTCGAACTTACACAAATTAAAGACTTTAAAACATTCAATCTTAATTAAGTTCGAGGCACCCATTCGAAAATGACTAACTTCGAACTTATAAATATTTCAACAAGTTCGAACTTCTGACAAGTTCGAACTTGAAGAACAAGTTCGAAGTCGGTTGTAACAACCTAGCTTTTAACCAAATTTTTCATTCTGTGTTTGACTTAAATAATGTAATTTTAATTACATTATTTGTATTGTAATTTAATTAAATAATGAAATTATTTAATTACGTTAAATATTATAAATTATAGCAACATACTTGACACGAATAAAAGATTAGAAATTTAACCGTTTATGTAATTTATTTTAAAAGTAATGAGAAATATATAATTTAAAGTTAAATTATATATTATGTTAAATTATAAAGTTCAATTATTAAAAGAAAAAGAGATAAACAAAAGTTTAGTGCACAAAATGAGAATTTTAGAAACTTAGAAAATATATAAACACAAAATGAGTTTATTCACTCATTCCCCAAAAATTAAACTATCTGCTCTCTCTCTCTCTCTTTCTCTCCTTCTAACCTTACGGTTTACATCTTCTTTACCTTCAAACCTTCATCAAATCCATCAAGAAAAGCTACAACAATAGTGAAATTGAAGCCAAGAAACTCATCAATCAAACATCAAACAACAAAGTACTACAAAGATATAAGGTAATTTTGATGTTTATAGTATTTTTTTGGTTTCAAAAATAGAAACTTACGGCTCTGTGGTTTTAGGTATATCAAATTGATTTTTATATCATAAAGATTTCACAGGTTTAGTACTATAAATTATGTGTTTAATTGAGTTTGGTGACAATTTGAAGTATAAAATCATAGAAAAGTGTAGTATTGTGTGTTTGCATGTAAATACTGGAACTTATTCCAACGTTTCGGTATTTTTTTGAAACAACTACAGAAACCCACCGAGACCACTGAAACCTTGACGTTTCGGTGAAAACTAATACCGAAAAACCCCATAATACCGAAACCATATATGCATGTACCGAAACCCCAAGGTTACGGTAACACTTTAACACAACCGAAACCCACATGAAACTTCTCGAATACCGAAACCTTTTGCTACCAAACGACGTCACCTGTTATGGGATTGTGTAATCCAAACGACGTCACCTGTATACCCACATGCATATGGGATTGTGTAATCCAAACGACGTCACCTGTTATGCGTGTAGCAAGATTGGCCACAGTAGAGAAGAGTGTCCTCAACGAGGTCTTGGGTGTGCTAAATGCGGAAAGCGTGGACACTTCATGCATCAGTGTCATAGTGGACATCGAGGTCAGTCGCAATCATCAGCTGGAGGTTCTACAATAAAAAGTTCAGCCGCAACCCCAACTGTAAGGACCCGCGCATTCCAAATAACGGCAGAGGAAGCGAAAGAAACCCCGGATGTGGTTACCGGTACGTTCTTATTAAATTCAATTCTTGCGCGTGTGTTATTCGATTTCGGTGCAAGTCATTCATATATCTCGACTACTTTTGCGCAAAGATTATCTAAGTTTCCTTCGAAACTTTCTGTTATACTCGATATAGAGACGGCCAGTAACAATTATGTTATGGCTGATTCTGTTTACCGAAATTGCACTCTGCTTGTAAACAACATCGTATTCAATCTCGATCTTATTCCGATTCCGTTGAAAGAGTTCGACGTCATCATCGGCATGGACTGGTTAACGAACAACGAGGCTACGATTGTCTGCAACTGTCGAATCATCCGGATCAAGTCTTCAGACGGCCGAGTATTGGAAATCAAAGGCGAGAAACGAAAAGGTGCTCACTGTTTCATATCCATTGAAAAAGCTCACAAATATCTGTCTAAGGGTCACAAATCCTACTTGTGTTATGTCTCGTCTGAAATTGTTGCTGAAGATAACAAGAAATCCATTTCTGATATCCCAATCGTCTGTGAGTTCCCAGACGTATTTCTCGATGATATTTCTGGAGTGCCACCGGAACGTCAAGTTGAGTTCGGAATTGACTTAGTTCCTGGTGCGACTCCCATCGCTAAAGCTCCCTACAGACTTGCGCCTGCAGAAATGCAGGAAATGTCAAAGCAGTTGCAAGAGCTGTTAGAAAAGGGTTTTATCCGACCTAGTTCATCTCCGTGGGGTGCACCTGTCTTGTTCGTTAAGAAGAAAGACGGAACTCTTCGAATGTGCATCGACTATCGTGAGTTGAACAAAGTCACCATCAAAATAAGTATCCTTTACCCAGAATTGACGATTTATTTGATCAGCTACAAGGAGCAAGTTACATCTCCAAGATCGATCTTCGTTCTGGGTATCATCAGCTGAAGGTTAAAGATGAGGATGTTCCAAAAACAGCCTTCCGAACAAGATATGGTCATTACGAATTTCTCGTAATGCCCTTCGGTTTAACGAATGCACCAGCGGTGTTCATGGATCTCATGAATCGCGTGTGCAGACCAATGCTGGATAAGTCAATTATCGTATTCATAAACGATATTCTGATTTACTCCAAAACGGAGGCTGATCATGTTGTTCATCTACGTCAATTGCTAGAGTTATTGAGAAAGGAAAGACTCTTTGCAAAATTCTCTAAATGCGAGTTTTGGCTCAGACAGGTAAAAGCCTTACAATGTTTTGAGTTATTTCTTAAAAGCGTTCTTTGTTTCAAAACTTGAATTCTACTATGACTTCTTTATAGATCCAATTTCTTTGCCATGTTGTGTCTGGCGAAGGCATCTCTGTTGATCCATCCAAAGTCGAGGCTGTTCAGAAGTGGCAAACGCCTCGCAATGCCTCTGAAATCAGAAGCTTCCTTGGATTGGCTGGTTACTACCGGCGATTCATTAAGGACTTCTCGAAGATTGCTGTGCCTCTCACGATGCTAACACGAAAGAATACACCTTTCGTATGGGCTGATAAACAGCAAGAGGCATTTGAAACTCTGAAACAAAAGCTCATTCAAGCGCCAATCCTAGCCTTGCCAGAAGGCAATGATGATTTCGTTGTTTATAGCGATGCATCTGGTACTGGCTTAGGATGTGTTCTCATGCAAAGAGGAAAAGTAATTGCCTACGCTTCAAGGCAATTGAAAGATTACGAGAAAAGTGCACCAACTCATGATCTTGAGTTGGCTGCTGTTACCTTTGCACTGAAGATCTGGCGTCATTATCTTTATGGGACTCGGTGTCAAGTTTACACCGATCATAAGAGTCTCAAGCATCTATTTACTCAAAAGGATCTGAATATGAAACAGCGTCGGTCCTTGGAGCTTATCAAGGACTATGATTGTGAGATCCTATATCATCCCGGCAAAGCCAATGTGGTCGCGGATGCATTGAGTAGAAAAGTCTATCCGGAAAAGTGTTGCTATGCCCTGACTCCGACTGTATTCTCTTCAGATCTTATCGAAGATATCAAATCTGCTCAAGATGAAGCATTGAAAGAAGAGAACCTTTGTTCTGAGAATCTTAAAGGGCAATTTCAATTTCTGTCTATGAATCATCTGGGACTTCAATGTCTCAAGGGAAACCGAATCTGGATTCCTAAATATGGTTCTATTCGCAACACTCTTTTATCTGAAGCCCATCAGTCCAAGTTATCCATTCATCCTGGCAGCTCAAAGATGTACTTCGATCTGAAAGCTGATTACTGGTGGCCAGGAATGAAGAAAGACATCGGTCAATATGTCGAAAGTTGCAGAGTTTGTCAAATGGTTAAGACAGAACATCAGAAACCCTTCGGGGATATGCAACCACTACCAGTTCCTGAATGGAAGTGGGAGCATATAACCATGGACTTCGTCACAAAATTGCCTAAAACCAAGAGACAGCACGACTCCATCTGGGTAGTCGTGGATCGATTAACAAAGTCAGCTCACTTCATACCGATGAAAGAGACATACTCCCTTGATAAATTGGCACAAATGTACATCACCGAGGTCATTTCACGTCACGGTGTGCCAAAATCTATCGTCTCTGATCGTGATAGTCGTTTCACTTCGAGATTTTGGAAAGCACTGAAAGACGGGATGGGTACTCGAATCTCAATGAGTACAGCTTATCACCCTAATGCAGATGGCCAAAGTGAACGCACTATCCTAACTCTGTAAGATATGCTCCGTGCCTGCGTTCTTGATCTGGGTGGTAACTTGGATGACCATTTACCTTTGGTTGAATTCTCATACAACAACAGTTATCATTCCACGATTAAGATGGCTCCTTTTGAAGCTTTATATGGACGAAAGTGCAGAACTCCCACCTGTTGGCGCGAAACAGGTGAATCTCCTTTAGCAGGTCCTGCCCTTCTACAGTTGACTCATGATAAGATTCAACTGGAAAGAAGAAATATTCTTGAAGCTCAAAGCAGGCAGAAGTCATACTATGACAATTGTCATAGATCGATCAGTTTTGCAGTCAACGATTGGGTGATGCTGAAAGTATCTCCAATGAAGAATGTGGTTCGGTTTATAAAGCGAAACAAGCTAGCTCCAAGATTCATTGGTCCGTTCAAGATTGTGGAAAAGATTGGGAATCAGTCTTATCGTCTTGAATTGCCAGCGGATTTAGCTGGAATACATCCTGTATTCCATGTTAGTCATCTGAGAAAGAGCTTAGCTGATGAAAGAGAAGTGCAAATTCCACATGTTGACCTGCAAATCGATGAGAAGCTTCGCGTGGTTGAAGAGCCAGAGTGTATTCTGGACTCGAAGACCAAAAAGCTTCGCAATAAAGAAGTGCAGATGGTGCTCGTTCAGTGGAAACACCACAAGGGTTCGCATCAGTCTTGGGAATCAAGAGATGTCATGAAAGCTACCTATCCAAGTCTGTTCGAACAAAGCTAAGTTCGAGGACGAAGTTTGTGCGTGGTGGAGCCCATTCTGTAACAACCTAGCTTTTAACCAAATTTTTCATTCCGTGTTTGACTTAAATAATGTAATTTTAATTACACTATTTGTATTGTAATTTAATTAAATAATGAAATTATTTAATTAAGTTAAATATTATAAATTATAGCAACATACTTGACACGAATAAAAGATTAGAAATTTAACCGTTTATGTAATTTATTTTAAAAGTAATGAGAAATATATAATTTAAAGTTAAATTATATATTATGTTAAAGGGTTAAGTGTTAATTTGACCATCCAACATTTAGATTTTTTTCGATTTAGCCATTAAACTATTTTTTGTCTCGATTTAGCCACTAAACTATTTTTTGTATACATATTTAGCCACTAAACTTTCTTTTTACTGATTTAGCCATTGAAAATTGTCCCAATTTGGCCACTAAACTATCATATTTTGTTCTGATTTAGCCATTAGTTTTATTCATTTTTCCCAAAATAGAACATTAAACAAAGTTTAGTGATTAAATCAGGACAAAAAATAGTTTAGTGGCTAAATGGGACAAATCTGAAAGTTAGATGGTCAAAATGGTAATTAACTCTATGTTAAATTATAAAGTTCAATTATTAAAAGAAAAAGAGATAAACAAAAGTTTAGTGCACAAAATGAGAATTTTAGAAACTTAGAAAATATATAAACACAAAATGAGTTTATTCACTCATTCCCCAAAAATTAAACTATCTGCTCTCTCTCTCTCTTTCTCTCCTTCTAACCCTACGGTTACATCTTCTTTACCTTCAAACCTTCATCAAATCCATCAAGAAAAGCTACAACAATAGTGAAATTGAAGCCAAGAAACTCATCAATCAAACATCAAACAACAAAGTACTACAAAGATATAAGGTAATTTTTATGTTTATAGTATTTTTTTGGTTTCAAAAATAGAAACTTACGGCTCTGTGGTTTTAGGTATATCAAATTGATTTTTATATCATAAAGATTACACAGGTTTAGGACTATAAATTATGTGTTTAATTGAGTTTGGTGACAATTTGAAGTATAAAATCATAGAAAAGTGCAGTATTGTGTGTTTGCATGTAAATACTGGAACTTATTCCAACGTTTCGGTATTTTTTTGAAACAACTACAGAAACCCACCGAGACCACTGAAACCTTGACGTTTCGGTGAAAACTAATACCGAAAAACCCCATAATACCGAAACCATATATGCATGTACCGAAACCCCAAGGTTACGGTAACACTTTAACACAACCGAAACCCACATGAAACTTCTCGAATACCGAAACCTTTTGCTACCAAACTAACATATACCGAAACCCTTAAAGTTTCGGTAATATCATAAGAACTACCGAGACCATTTTGTATACCGAAACCTCTAAGGTTTCGGTAATGTACCGAAACCAAGTGAAGTACCGAAACATATATATATAATATATAGAAACCATAATCTACCGAGACTATACATGTTAATACCGAAACATGAGACTACCGAGACCCTCAGGATAGTACCGAGACCCACAAAAGCAATGGAGAAGTACCGAAACCATGAAAGGTTTCGGTAATTAAGTTTGAAAATATCAAAACTCATGTTTACTTCTTTTGTTTTGTTTCCTGTTTGCATGCATGTATGTTACTACTAAGTGATAGAAACAATATATATATATATATATATATATATATATATATATATATATATATATATATATATATATATATATATATATATATAGTGCGTGTATACATATATATTAATATAAGTCATATATTAATATATAGTGCGTGTATACATATATATTAATATAAGTCATATATATATAAGAAAGAAAGTCTACTAAACTACTAACTTACTATAAAAAGAAAGAAACTACTAAGGTCAAGTTACTCTGGATTGCGCATGCCATTTAGTTGAACTAACAACTCAAAGCGTGACTTATTAAATGCTTTATTGAATAAATCTGCATTATTGTCTTCTGTTGCAACTTTTACCAGTTTTATCAATTCTTTTCAGCACAATCACGTATGAAATGATGTCTTATGTCTATGTGCTTTGTTTTACTGTGTTTAACTGGATTATTGGTTATAGCAATTGTTGACTGATTATCAATCCTAATGGGAGTATGAGTTTAAGTAAAACCGTAATCCCGCAATTGTTGTTGGATACACAAAACCTGTGAACAGCAAATACCAGCAGCTACATACTCGGCCTCGCACGTTGATACGGCTACCGAAGTTTGTTTCTTGCTTTGCCAGGATACGAGCCTCCCTTCAAGGAACTGACAACCTCCAGTTGTGGATTCCGGTTCAAGCTACATGCACCATAGTCAGAATCCGTGTACGCCTCCAAATCCAGATATCCATCTGCATGATACCAAAGTCCAAGCTTTGGTTTCGACTTCTGGTATCTCAGAATTCACTTCACGGCTTTCATATGCATCTCCTTTGGATTTGCTTGAAACCTAGCACAAATACACACAGCAAACATAATGTCAGGTCTAGAAGCAGTTAAATACATGAGTGATCCGATCATGGCCCGATATAAAGTTGGATCAAAGTCAGTATCACTATCTGTACCCGGTCCGAGATTGTGATTCACTTGAATCGGAGTACTAAAGTGTTCGGTCAGCTTTGTTCCTTTCATCCCGAAGCACTCCAAAATGTCGTAGACATACTTTGTCTGATGGATAAACATTCCTTCTTTCCATTGCTCAACTTGTAAACCAAGAAAGAAGTTCAGCTCTCCCATAGCACTCATCTCAAACTTTGACTTCATGACCTTTTCAAAGTCTTTGCACATCTGCTCGTTTCACAACCCGAAAATGATGTCGTTCACGTACACTTGTACTAAGATAAAGTCTTCTCCTCTTCTTTTCACGAACAATGTACTGTCAGTTCTCCCTCTCTCAAAACCATTTTCCAAAATGTGAGTTGACAGTGTCTCATACCAAGCCCTTGGTGGCTGATGCAATCCATACAGAGCCTTATCAAGGCAATATACTCTGTCGGGATACTTTGGATCAGTAAACCTTGGTGGTTGTTCGACGTACACCAATTCCATCACCTTTCCGTACAGGAATGCACTCTTGACGTCGAGTTGATATACTTTAAACCCTTTGGAGGACGCGAAAGCCAGAAATAGACGAATTGCCTCGAGCCTCGCCACTGGTGCAAACACTTCGTTATAGTCAATTCCCTCTTCTTATTTGAATCCTTTTACCATAAGTCTTGCCTTGTTACGAGTAACTATACCCCGATCATCCCTTTTGCACTTAAAGACCCATTTGGTCCCTATTGGAACTTCTCCTCGAGGTAACGACACTAACTCCCATACTTCAATCTTTCTGAACTGTGATAGTTCCTCTTGCATGGCTTCAATCCAAGAATCATCTTTCAGTGCCAATTGCACATTCTTTGGTTCTACTTGCGAGATAAAACACGAGTATAAACACGTGTGATACGCCTCGGAGTCGTTGATCATCGATAACATCACCGTGTTACAATTCACACTACTCCTAGTTATCACACCGGTATTTGGATCCCCTATGATACTTTCAATTGGATGATCCTTGTTTATCGTTGATGTCTCAATCTCATTAACCTGAAGATTATCTCCTAAGTTTGATCCTATTTCACCTAACGGGGGTATGACTTCAGACGGTATATTCTCTTCCTCATGATCACTGTCCTCGGAGTTAGAGTTATTTGTCTGATTCTCATTTGTAGGTAATTCAGGTTCATTCTCTGTTGGAGACCCATCTTCTGTCGTTATAGGCTCAGATGTTGATGGAATGCTTGACTTTGGAAAACCTTGTTACTCGTCATTATGGTTTAATGATGAGAAGTCATTTTCCACTGTACCTGCATTTCAACTAAACGGTATGTTAAATGATTCAAACAAAGTGTCATAATCAAATAACCATTCTAGACCAGTTTGGGGTTCATGTGAATAACTTGTTACATCTATGTTCAACACAATCTCAAACGTACCATTTGTTTTGTTAAAAACCCTTTTGTTTGGTGAGTTAGTGTGAATTATTAATCCTATCAAACAATCAACAATTACAACAATTAATCAACAACAAGTTTAACAATACTAATCGAATGCTTGGATCGATATCAAAATCGATTGCACAGGAGAATGAGAAGTTCTAACACTGTTGCCCTAATTCTCTGGAATTCCGTGCGGATACAAAATGCAGAATGTCAGATCTATTACCTATTACAAAGTCAACTATCATAATATACTTTTTACAGCTATGACCAAATTACAAAATATACCCTAGACTTTGTATTTCATCAACAAATCATATTCCAACAATTAGGGACATAACCTAGGAAGTATCCTTCGTCAGCCTTTTCACCAAACTTAGGTTGATGTTTTGTTTTCAATAAAGTACACGGTACCCCAAACGGTTCAAAGCCAGTTAAATTTGGTGGTCTTTTATTCAGAACTTCATAACAGGTTTTGTTCAGTGATTTGACAGTAAGAACGCGGTTTAAAACACGACAAGCGGTATTCACTGCCTCCCCCCAAAACTTGGTAGGAAGCTTTGAATCTGAGAGCATGGTCCTTGCTGCCTCAATCAGAGTCTTGTTCTTACGTTCTGCCACCCCATTTTGTTGTGGCTCATAAGGTGCACTAAATTGATGCACTATGCCTTTGGTTAGGTAATATACACCAATTACAGTGTTTTTAAATTCCGTTCCGTAATCAATCCTGATACATTTTACCCTTGTCCCGTATGAGTTCTCGACTTGGTCCAAGAACCCAATCAACTTTCCAGCTGTTTCGTCCTTCGTACCTAAAAATAAAACCCAAGAGAAACGTGAGTAATCATCAGTGATAAGTAAACAATACCAACTACCACCTATGCTCCCTTCATTGATAGGTTCGAAGAGATCCATATGCAGCATATCGAAGGTGGAATATATCGAGTTCTGAGTCTTTGACGTGTGTGAGTTCTTGTGTTGTTTTCCTTTCTTTCACAGGACACACTTGTCATCGAACTGAAAACTCTTCAGTGCAACACCTTGCACTAGACCATGTTTATTGATGTAATTCATTTTCCTTAAGTGCAAGTGTGCCATGCGTCTGTGCCATAGAATAGATTCGGACTCTGAAGCCTTAGATAGTCGACAGATTGTTCCCATCGATGAGTCTGATATGTTCATGTCCAGCATGTACAAATCATTCTTCCTTGGGGCTCTCATCATGATCCACTCTTCAGGTATTTTGAATCCCGACTTCAGCACTAACGCTTCAGTTTCAGTAAAGATTACTGAATTCTTCTTATCACAGATCTGAGATACACTAATGAGATTGTGATCAAGTTTATCAACATGGTAAACTTGATCAAGTGTGATTGTCTCATTAGTGACCACTCCTGTTTCAGGGATGGACCTCCCTTGTTCCCAGCAAATGATACGAATCCCTTGTTCCCTCCCTTGAAGTATGTGAGTAGACTCCTTTCCCCAGTCATGTGACGAGAGAAACCACTGTCGACGAACCACTTGTTGTTAAGACCTGTAGTTAGCTCCTGCACATGAAAGAAAACAAGTTAGTTATCACAGGGAACCCAAGCCATGACTGACTTGGTAATACCATTCTCATTCACATATGTGAACTCCTTCTAATACCCATCTCTCCTCTCAGGTGACTTGGGTTTTTGATTGAGAACCTGTTGTGGTGCTGAGTGATTAAGATTCACTCTTGGCCTTTGGGTTGGATCTTGCTGTTGAGCCCTTGAATAGTTTCAATTATAATTCATTTCAGTTTTATATCCCTGGGCTCTACCTGGTGTTTGTTGTCTTTGAGGAGTATGAGACCTAACTGGAGTGTAGACTTTACTTTCTTATAAGGACAACTAGACGCAACATGTCCTTTTTCATGATATCTAAAGCATGACATCTTATCAATCGACTTTTTATTTGTACCCTTTGATTTAGGTGTCTCACTAGTGTCATTCTCTTTCGTTTCGACTGCAGTGATTACTTCCTCTTGCTGATTATTAATTTCAGGTTTAGCTTCTCCTAGTATAGTATCACTAGTAGACTACACAAACTTGACTTTGTTAATCTTAGAGGTAGTATTAGACACCTTAGTTGACTTATCATTATCAGATTCAGTTCCAGTTGCTACCTCTGATTCTACCGGTTCATAAGTTTTATCCTGAGGTTGAGGCACATAGTTATTGTTGAACGGTGGAGGACTCTCTTGATAACCTAGGCCTACTGGTTTCTTAGACTGCCATTGAGCTTCTAAGATCTTTCCTAGGTTTAGGGATGAGTTCCTAAATTTTTCAAGCTTACTGTTTGCTCAGCAACTTTAAACCTAGATTCGGCTAGCTCTACATCCTTAAGAGTGAGTTCTTTGGTTAAAGTTTCAACATGCTCATACATGAGTTCTATCCTGACACATTGTTCACTTAATTTGTCTTTTAGAACTATGACATCATGAGCATCTGCTTTCAGCTTATTCCTTAGATCTTCCTTAATATCTAAAAGACTAGCGTTATGTGATTTTAACGATTGGATCTGCGCAGTTAAGTTGTTATGTGTTTCTAGTACTAAGTTTAACCTATCATTTTAAGTAGCACTTAAAATACATAATTCATGGAATGTAGAGAAGTTTAGAGTTACCTTTTTGTGATCCGATTCCATGTTAGCCATTTTAGCAGCAAACTCCGAAATGTACTGCTCCTCTGACTTTTCCACCAACAATGGACTTGTATCTTTCTGCTTGGTGTCCTCTGGAACTTCTTCAGCTCTGTCATCCCCAGTCTCAGTTACTTCAGCCATAAAGGCTCTAGCATTCGACTCCGGATGAGTACTCCAATCATAAGTTCCATCAAGTTGTCTGTTAGATGACACATTGGTTAACAGACCAGCGATGGCTGCTAGATTCCCAGAACCACCAGATTGATATCTCCCTTGGTTTTGATATCGATAGTTCTCTACTTTTGGTCTTTGACACTCTCTTGCAAAGTGTCCCAATCCTTGGCAATTGTAACACTTAACCTTTGATTTGTCAAAACCAACCTTGATGTTGCCTACGTTTAAATTTCTTCCAATCCTCTTCAAGAACCGCTTGACCCTTTGAGTCACCATGGCCAGTTGCCTTTATAGGTCCATTTCTTCCAAGTCATCAGGATCTACCTGATCGTAGTCTTCTTCCCATAATGCAGGATCATTTATCTTCCCTTGAACGCAATTGTCGTACGCTGCAACAAACGAAGCTAAAAGATTCAGATGATCTTCAACCGATTTTGCGCTCATTGGCATCTTTGTGTATCCTTGAGACGTAGACGCTGAACTTCTGGTTTGGAAAACCCTAAGAATGCCCTGCTGCTAGACTCCTCTGTCTCAACTGGAATGGATTCTTCTCCCGAGAAGAATGTTGTGGCCCCAGACTTCAGTTCACCAACAATTAACAGATTTGATTTTCCAAAATAAATTTCTGGATCTTGAACCTATTCAAACTCCCATTCTTTCTTCTATAACTTGAAGTTATATGCCCTCAGTGTTCCAATTACTCCTTCAAGAGTGAGAGTCTCGAACTTCTCTTTATCATGCTTTATTAAAGTTGTGTACATCTCCCACTTCGCCGGTAAAGCATCTAGAAGCTTTTCTATCTTCTCAGCCTCTTGATAATCGACATTGTGATTGTCAAGCTCAGTTAACAAATGATAAAATCTAGTGATTGTCTCATCTAATGTCTCATTCTTCAAAGCCTTGAAAATAGCAAACTGCTGTTTCAGCATCTCAGTTCTACCCTTGCGAACCCTTGGATTTCCCTCACACATCTTCTCTAGAGCATCCCATAGCTCTTTAGAAGTTCTATGATTCCTTAAAGTGTGTATAATTTCTTGAGGTAACGCCATCCTGATAATTGAGAAAGCTCGGTTCTCGGCCTCATGAAGTTTCTTGTCATCATCCTTCATATTCTGATAGGTTAAGACTCTTTGTCGGCCCTCTAGCTCTTACGTAGGAGGAATATATCCCTCATCGATGCAAATCCACATACGCATGTCGTTGAATCGAGCAAAATCAGAAAACTTATCCTTCCACCAATAGCAATCCTCCAATTTCATCAGCTTTGGCGGAGAATTTGCTTTGCCGACCTCGTGGTCCATTTCTATAAATTTTTGCAAACTCGACATTCTTTCTAAACTTTTTATTTTCGAACTTAAACAATTTAATTTAAAAATCAATTTAAAATAAACCCTTAGAACTTAGGTAAGTTTGAATTAATTTAATTTTAAATTCGTTTGAAAATTAAATTCGAATTTCTTTAAGTTCGAACTCAACAAGTTCGAATGACTGCAAGTTCGAGAAAACCCTAGAAATTCTGACAAATTCAAACCTCTGACAAATTCGAAGAAACCCTAAATTTCTGACAAGTTCGAATCTGGCAAGTTCGATTCTGACAACTTCGAATCTGACATATTCGATTCTGACAAGTTCGAACCTCAGCTAAGTTCGAATGAAACCCTAAATTAAGTTTGTAAGGAGCGTATTCTGACAAGTTCGAATGAACCCTAATACCCCCTTAACGAGCGCCGCAAGTTCGAGAAACGGCCAAAAATTCGATTTTTTTAAGATTTCAGGTTAAATCGGTGTTTTTATGGCTAAAACACTAATTTCGACTGAAAAACTTGAACTAATGTGAATTTTTCTACGTTACCTTGCTTGTAGAACTCTATAAAAACTATGAAAATGGTGATTTTCCGGTAAAAACATCAAGAAACCAAGAATGTTTAGATGAACACGAAGAACACGATGAACACTCTTTATTTCTCTGATACCACTTGTAAGGTCACCTACCTACGGATCTGATCTTGACGCGACACCGTCCAACGAGTGCGGAATCCTCGTTAGGGGTTTAACAGACGATCACAGACACGGAAACTGGAGACTAACACAATGATAGCCGTCACAATGAATGACCCGGCACGTGTATCTCTCCGAAACGACTCTTTGAAATCTTCACAAGTTCGTAGTGCACTATACGAGCTCTTGACGCTAAAAAAGTTAGAAATTAATTTAAAAATAAATTTGTGTTATTCGAACTTGTATAACTTCGTACTTGATTAAGTTTGAATTTTAACACATTCGAACTTACACAAATTCGACACTTTAAAACATTCGAATTTAATTAAGTTCGAGAGACCCATTCGAACATGTCTGACTTCGAACTTATAGATATTTTAAAAAGTTCGAACTTCTGACAAGTTCGAACCTAAAAAACATGTTCGAAGTCGGTCACTTTCAACTTTAAAACCATGATTTTAACTCTATTTGACTTAATTAACAGTAGAGTCTAGTCCTAATAGGTTCTAATCAATGTTATGTATCATCAATTTTAAGTTTCTCCTTTTAAAACATGTGATTTAAAGTCACCTAGTTTTAAATAATACAAAACTCAAAAATGGTCGATTTTAGCCACAAAGATGTCGTGAACTAACAGTTACTTAGTATTATCTTGTTCACAACACTCAAGTATGTTTATATGTTCGAGAAATAGTAGCAAACTTAAAGAAACAGGACCCAAATTCGAATTTCGATAAGTTCGAGCGATAAGTTCGAGATCGCCGGACAAGTTCGAGAGAAGAAGTACGAAGGTAAGTGCATTCAATGAGGCACTGTTGACCTATTTATATCCAACCACCTTCGAACTTAGGTTAAGTTCGAACTTCTAGCAAGTTCGAAGGTAACTTCGAACTTGTCTGATATTCCAACTTCATTCAAAATTTTTGAATAAAATCCAACTTTTTCACTTAACGGAATTTTTTCAGCTTTGCAAAAACATTCACACTAAGTAACAGATTCTCACGCAATTTTTGTTTCTCCAACAAAATTGCATCCTAGTAACATGGACCCTTTTCCTATTTAATAAAACATAAGATAAAATAAAGTAAAATAAAATAAAATTTAAATAAGATAAACTAAAAATAAAATAAAAATTAAATTAAATTAACTCAAAAATGCTTTAAAAATAAAATTTATACTAAAAGAATATTTTTTTTGCGAGATAGTCGAAGAAGGTTTAATCAGATAGCGGTGTCAAACGCACTCTGAGTATTTCACTTTCACACTTAGGAATTTTTATTCCTTTGATTGTTTGTCGTGATATATATATTCCAAGTCGATTGTCGGTATGTTTTTCATTTAAAACATTCAACACTGTGGAAATTCCTTTGGCCTTTTTATTTATCAAGAAACTACCTTACGTGTCACATGCTTAGATATACTTCTACAATCAAGGCAGACACACAATGATTATAACTTTTTGTTATTGCAAATTTTCTTTAAAAGACAATCGTCGGAGGGTTTAACGGATCGATCACACACACGGAAACCGGAGACTAACACAATGATAGTCGTCACAACGAACGACCCAACACGTGTATCTCTCCGAAATGATTCTCTGAAATCTTCACGAGTTCGTTGTGCACAATACGAGCTCTGAATACTAATCTCTGCAAAAGTCCTTAATGAAAACAAATTAACTCTTAATTATAGAGCTTAGATTCAAACTTAGCTCAGACAAGTTCGTATAGGCCCAAGCTCACGAACTTGTCCACTACATATTCGAACTTAGCTCCTACAAAGTTCAAACCCTAGCCTTTGAAATTATTCTTGAACTTGTCTTTGAACTTATGTTTGAACTTATGTTTGAACTTAAGTAAACATCAATCATAAACAAGATCAAACATATATAACCAATATCAAACATATGTATTAACTTCTAATTACAAAGCCTGAACTATTACAAAAGACTATCTACACTTAGACTGCTATCGTCACACAGGATGCACTAACAAAATAAGCTTATATACACATTGATTGACATGATAAAAGATATACATAATTATAACCTGATTATGAATGTACTTAAAGTCTATAAAGACTCAGTAAAAGAGAGGACAGTTAGAGATATATCAGAAAGACAGACAAAGACTTGTGACTCAGAAATACATGAGATAACTCAAGGGGTGGGAATAATCTACTTTGAAAGACAATGAGAGACATAATAATCAACTATGAGTTATAACTTTATTTGTATTAATGTTTTGAGATATTATGACTTGTTAATATTATTATCATGATTTTTTTCTGAATTGTTTATCAAATATGATGAGATGCTTAACAGTGAACTGTCACAAGATTTATAGACTTATGAACAGAAGGAATTATCTCCTACTAACTACAATGCAGTTAGTAGTGAGGCTGATGATTATCTCCTACTAACTCAAATATAGTAAGTTGTGAAGCTGGATTTGGGATTATCTCCTACTAGATCAAAAAGGTTTAGTAGCGATGCATAGTGCACGTATGATCTAGAAAGGTTTTCAAAGAGTGTTCTTGGAGCAATACATCATGTGGGGTCGTTTCTTACATCGGCTAGCATTGTGTTCGGCTCCGTGTTCCGTGCGTGATCGATCTGTTAAGCGTCTAACGAGGATTCCGCACTCGTTGGACGGCGTCGCGTCAAGATCAGATCCGTAGACGTGGTGTCGTTACAAGTGGTATCAGAGCCATCGTGATTGTTCTTCGTGTTTGTCGCGTTTGGTTCATTCATAAGACTTCTTGACGTTTTATCGGTTAAATCACATATTTTCGAAGTTTTTCAGCATTTTTCGTGCAAGTTTATTGGAAAAAGTTCATCTTAGTTCATATTTTCAGTCGAAATCACTGTTTTTAATACTAAAAACACTGATTTAATCTGAAAAATTGAAAAAGTCAAAATTTTGGTGTTTCTCGAACTTGCGGCGCTCGAACATAAGAGGTGAATTAGGGTTCTTCGAACTTGTCAGAATACGCTCCTCCACGAACATATTCAGGGATTCGAATTTGGTTGGGTCTTGAACTTGTCTGGGATTCGAATTTGTTTGGGTCTCGAACTTGTCTGGGATTCGAATTTGATTGCTCTCAAACTTGTCAGGGATTCGAACTTCGAAGTTGACTGTTTAGGGTTTCACGAACTTGATTTGGCTCGAACTTGTCAGTCGATTGATAGATTTGAACTTGTCGAAAGCATTAGTTTTTGGAAATGGACCATAAGGGAAAATCCAATTCTCCACCCAAGCTGATGAAGTTAGAAGACTATTACTGGTGGAAGGACAGATTTGCAGACTTCGCGAGATTTGATGATATGCGTATGTGGATATGCATAGACGAAGGTTATATTCCCTCAACACAAGAGCTTGAGGGCCGATTAAAAGTTTTGACGTATCTGAATATGAAAGACGACGACAAAAAGATTTATGAGGCTGAGAATCGAGCTATATCATCAATTAGAATGGCACTACCTCTGGAAATTCTGCACACTTTCAGAAATCATAGAACTTCTAAAGAGCTCTGGGAAGCTCTAGAGAAGAGTTGTAAGGGAAATCCGCGGGTTAGAAAGGGGAGGACTGAATTCATAAAACAACAATTTGCGATCTTCAAAGGGTTGAAGAATGAGACCTTGGATGACATCATCACAAGGTTCTACCATCTGTTGACTGAACTTGATAATCATAGTGTTGAGTAGTAAGAAACAGAAAAGATAGAGAAGCTTCTAGATGCTTTGCCAGCAAACTGGGAGATGTACACTGCACTAATAAAGCATGATGAAGAAAAGTTTGAAACTCTCACTCTGGAAGAAGTCATTGGAACGTTAAGGGCCTACAACTTTAAGTTGCAGAAGATGGAGAGGGAATTTGATCAAGTATAGGCACCTGAAATGTACTTCGGAAAATCAAAGACATCAAGTTCTAGTGAACAAAAGTCGTGGGCCACAACATTCTTTTCTGGAGAAGAGTCAATACCAGTTGAAGCTGAAGAATCTGGTTGTAGAGCGTTCTTAGGGTTTTCTAAACCGGAAGAAAAACCACAACACTTAGTGTCAACCTTTCAAGGTTATACCAAGATGCCTATGAGCGCTAAATCAGCCGAGGAGCATCTAAATCTCCTAGCTTCGTTTGTAGCTGCATATGGCAACTGCGTTCAAGGCAAAATCAACGATCCAACTCTGTGGGAAGAGGATTACGATTAGGTTGATCCGGACGATTTAGAACAAATGGACCTACAATGGCAACTGGCCATGGTAACGCAGAGAGACTTACAAGGTTTATGAAGAGAACGGGTAGAAATCTGAGTGTGAGTAATAATGTTGGTTTTGACAAGTCAAAGGTGAAATGCTACAACCGTCAAGGGTTAGGACATTTTGCCAGAGAATGTCAAAGACCAAAGGTTGAAAACTATCAGAATCAAGAAAGACAGAATTCGGGTAGTTTAGGGAATCAAGCTGCAATAGCTGGTCTGTTAATGAATGTATCTTCTTACAGACAGCTAGACGGGACATATTATTGGAGTACCCATCCGGAGTCAAATGCCAGAGCTTTTATGGCTGAGGTAACTGAGACAAATGAAAGAGCTGAAGCAGAAAAGGAGGACACCCAGCTCAAATGGCTAACGTGGAATCAGATCGCAAAAAGGTATCTCTTAATTTTTCTACGTTTCATGATCTATGTGTTTTATGTGCTATGTTAAATGATAGATTGAATCTAGTGCTAGAAACACATACCACCATGACAGCTCAAATCCAATCATTAAAATCTGAGAATGCTAGTCTTCAAGATATTAAGGAAGATCTTAGGGCCAAGATGAAAGCTGATGCTCAGGATGTGATAGTTCTAAAAGATAAATTGAGTGAACAATGTGTCTGGTTAGAACTAATGTATGAGCATGTAGAATCATTGACCAAATAAATCACCCTTAAGGATGTAGAACTAGCTGAAGCAAGGGTTAAAGTTGCAGAGTCAAATAGTAAACTTGAAAAGTTTAGGAACTCATCCATGAATCTAGGCAAAATCTTAGACGCGCAGAGACAATCTAAGAAACTAGTGGGCCTAGGATATCAGGATAGTCCTCCACTGTTCAATAATAACTATTTACCTCAGGAAAAGACTGCAGAAACGGTTGAATCAGAGGAAGCAACTGTAACTAAAACCGATAAGGCATCAACAACTAAGGTGTCAACTGCAACCCCTAAGGTTAAGAAAGTGAAGTTTGTGCAGTCTATTAGTGACACTAAACTAGAAGAGGCAAAAACAGTGAGTGATAATAACCCAGAGGTTGTACACACAGTAGTTGAACCAAAAGAACATGACATAAGCGAGACTCCTAAGTCAAAGGGTATCTATAAGAAGCCAATTCACAAAATGTCTTGTTTATGATGTCATGAGAAAGGTCACGTTGTTTCTAGTTGCCCCTATAAGAAAGTAGAGACTACACCGACCATAGGGAAACTAGAACAATTAGCCTTAAAATCAGTTCCTAGTATTGCAAGTAAAGTAGTTCTCAAAACACTGAGAAGAACTTGAATGCAACACCACGAGCAGGTGCTAAGCAGGTACCGGTGTCAATCCGACAGAATGAAGGGCTTAGGACTAATTCACCGAATAGAGTCCCTAGTCAATCTAGTCAGGATCACAACCTGTCTTTAGGAGTAATACACCTAAGAGGAGTTATACTCCAGTTAGGTCATATACCCCTAACAGACACTAGACACCAGGAAGAGCCCAAGGATATAACAGTGAAATGCACTATAATAGAAATTATTCTAGGGCTCCACAGCAAATGTCAACCCAAAGGCCAAGAGTGAACATTAATCACTCAATTACACAACTTCTTGATCAAAAACCCAAGTCAATTGAAAGGAGAGATGGGTATTTGAAAGAGTTCACGTATGTGGACGAGAATGGTATTACCAAGTCAGTTATGGCTTGGGTTCCCCATGATAACTAACTTGTTTTCTTTCATGTGCAGGAGTTAACTACATGTCTTAACAACAAATGGTTCGTAGATAGTGGTTGCTCTTGTCACATGACTGGGGAAAGGAGTCTACTGATGGACTTCAAGAGTGGGAACAAAGGGTTTGCATCATTTGCTGGGAATAAAGGAGGAAATATCACTAGAACAGGAGTAGTCAGTAATGGGACGATCACTCTTGATCAAGTCTACCATGTAGATAAACTTGATCACAATCTCATTAGTGTCTCTCAGATCTGTGATAAGAAGAATTCAGTCATCTTTACTGAAAAAGAAGCGTTAGTGCTAAAGCTGGGATTCAAGATACCTGAAGAGTGGATTATGATAAGAGCCCCAAGGTTGAATGATCTATACATGATGGAAATGAATGTAGCATATTCATCGATGGGAATTATTTGTCTATTATCTAAAGCTTCAGAGTCTGAATTTCTACTGTGGCACAGACGTATGGCACACTTGCACTTAAGGAAGATGAACTTCATCACGAAAAATGGCCTTGTGTAAGGTGTTCCATTGAAGAGTTTTCAGTTTGAAGACAAGTGTGTACCATTCAAGAAGGGAAAACAACATAAGAAGTCAGACAAGTCAAATACTCAAAACTCAATCGCTTCCACCTTCGATTTGCTTCATATGGATCTCTTCGGTCCAATCAATAAAAGGAGTATAGGTGGTAGTTGGTACTGTTTAGTTATTACTGATGATTACTCACTTTTCTCTTGGGTTTTATTTTTAGGTACAATGGACGAGACTGCGGGCACGCTGATTGGGTTCTTAGACCATGTCGAGAACTCATACGGGAAAAGGGTAAAACGTACCAGGAGTGATAACGGAATAGAGTTTAAAAATGTCTTAATTGGTGTATATTACCTAACTAAAGGCATAGTGCATCACTTTAGTACATCTTATGAGCCACAACAAAATGGGGTGGCAGAACGCAAGAACAGGACTTTTATTTAGGAAGCAAGGACCATGCTCTCGGACTTAAAGCTTCCTACCATGTTTTGGGGGGAGGCAGTGAATACCTCCTGTCATGTATTAAATAGAGTCCTTACTGTCAAATCACTAAACAAAACCTGTTATATTAAAAGACCACCAAATTTAACTGGCTTTGAACCGTTTGGGGTGCCATGTACTTTATTAAAAACAAAACATCACCTAAGTTTGGTGAAAAGGCTGACGAATGATACTTCCTATGTTATGTCGCAAATTCACCAAATAAGAGGGTTTTTAATAAAACTAATGGTATGGTTTAAATTGTGTTTAACATTGATGTAACAAGTTATTCACTTGATCTCCAAAATGGTCCAGAATGGTTATTTGATGATGACTCGATGTTTGAATCATTTAACATTTCGTTTAGTGGAAATGCAGGTACTGTGGAAAACGACTTCTCAACCTTAAATCTCAAGACGAGGGTAGAGCTTTTCCAAATTCAAGCATTCCAACAACATTTGATAATACATCAATAGAAGATGGGTCTCCAGCAAACAAAGAACCTGAGTTCCCTACGGATGAGAATCAGACAAATAATTCTACCTCAGAAGACAGTGATCACGAGGAGGAAGTTGTTCCTTCTGAAGTCATACCCCCATTAGGCGAAATTGGATCAAATTTGGGAGATAATCTTCAAGTAGATGCAATTGAGACATCGAGGATAAAAATGGATCATCCTATAGAGGACATATTTGGGAATCCAAATGCTAATGTGAGAACTAGGAGTAGTGTGAATAGTAACACTACGCAGTTATCGATGATCAACAACTCTAAGGCATTTCACATGTGTTTATACTCGTGTTTTATTTCACAAGTAGAGCCAAAGAATGTGTAAATGGCTCTGAAGGATAATTCTTGGGTTGAAGCTATGCAAGAGGAACTTTCACAGTTCAGAAAGCTTGAAGTGTGGGAGTTAGTGCCTTTGCCCCGAGGAGAAGTTGCTGTAGGGACCAAATGGGTCTTTAAATGTAAACGGGATGATCGGGGCATAGTTACTCGTAAGAAGGCAAGACTCGTGGTTAAAGGATTCAACCAGGAAGAAGGGATAGACTATAACGAAGTGTTTGCACCAGTGGCGAGGCTTGAGGCGATTCGATTATTTATGGCATTCACGTCCTTCAAAGGGTTCAACGTATATCAACTAGACGTCAAGAGTGCCTTCTTGTATGGAAAGGTGAAGGAGTTGGTGTATGTCGAGCAACCGCCAGGGTTTACAGATCCCAAGAATCCTAATAGAGTATATCGACTTGATAAGGCTCTGTACGGATTACATCAGGCACCTAGGGCATGGTACGAGACACTGTCTATTCACCTCTTAGATAATGGGTTTGAGAAAGGGAGAATAGATAGTACACTATTCGTTAAAAGGAAAGGTGAAGACTTTATACTGGTACAAGTTTACGTGGATGATATCATTTTTGGGTCGTCTAATGAGCAAATGTGCAAGGATTTTGAGAAGGTTATGAAGTCTAAGTTTGAGACGAGTGCGATGGGAGAGCTGAACTTATTTCTTGGTTTACAAGTTGAACAACGAAAGGAGGGAATGTTTATTCATCAGACGAAGTATGTCTATGATATTTTAGAGCCTTCAGGATGGAAGGAACAAAGCTTACGACTCATTTCAGTACTTCTATTCAAGTCAATCACAATCTCGGACGGGGTACGATTAGTGATACTGATGTGGATCCGACTTTATACCGGGTCATGATCGGGTCACTCTTATATTTAACTGCTTCAAGACCTGATATAATGTTTGCTATTTGTATTTGTGCCAGGTTTCAATCTAATCCAAAGGAGATGCACATGAAAGCTGTGAAGCGGATTCGGATATACCTGAAGTCGAAACCGAAGCTGGGACATTGGTATCATGTTGATGGAGATCTGGAATTGGAAGCTTACACGGAGTCAGACTACGGAGGTTGTAGCTTGAACAAAAAGTCAACAATGGGTGGTTGTCAGTTCCTTGGAGGGAGATTGGTGTCCTGGCAATGCAAGAAACAGACTTCGGTAGCCGTATCAACGTGCGAGGCCGAGTATGTAGCTGCTGGTAGTTGCCGTTCACAGGTTCTGTGGATTTAACAACAATTACGGGATTACGGTTTGACTTATACTCATACTCCTATTAGGATAGACAGTCAGTCCTATTACCATAACAAATAATCCAGTAAACCACAGTAAGACTAAGCACATAGACATAAGACATCACTTTATTCGTGACTGTGCTGTGAAAAACTTGATTAAGTTGGTAAAAGTTCCAACGGAAGACAACAATGCGGATCTTTTCACACAAGCATTTGATAGATCACGCTTTGAGTTGTTAGTCCAACTTAATGGAATGCGTAATCCGGAGTAACCTGACCTCAATAGATTTTTCTTTCTTTTCAAAAGTTTTAAGTTTTAAGTTTATTTTATTAGTTGCTTTACTTTAAAGTGAAAAACAAAAGAAAAAAGAGATAAAATTATAAAAATTTCAAAAAATGAGAATATTGGAAAATGAGAGAAGTCTTAGATTTATAGGTTCAAAGTGACGAAAATTAGCACAGTCTAACAAACTCTAAGTGTTAAACTTTCACACATAATGCACCATAAACTGTAAGTGACATACATATTCTTGTCTGATATGTTGGTAGGCATAATACATGAAGGATTTCCTAAAAGCTAATGTAATAATCTAGAAAATGTCATATGTGTAACTAACTTAGATGTATGACCAAAAGGTCTTAATTTCTATGTTAGAGACATACATACGATGTCTATGAATGAGGTATGCAAATTCATCTGGGGGATATGTATCTTCATCAAAATACATCTTAAACAAGGAAAGAAAAAGTTTTGTAAAGAAAAGGAAGTCAAAACATGACGCCTTGTTGTACGTGAGTACAGACCTGTCACCGCTGTTTTGACTTAAACTTGCGAGATATATCGCTTTGTTGTACGCGAGTACAGACCTGTCAGTGCTGTCTTGCTAATATAAGAAGGACTCTAAGACAAACTAAGACACTCTGTTGTATGTAAATACAAAACTGTGTCTGACGTTTGCCTTTTAAAGATAATTTGCAAATACCAAAAAGTCATTATCATTGTGTGTCTGCCTTGAGCATAGAAGTATGTCTAAGTATGGGACACTTGAGGTAGTTTCTTGATAAATAAAAAGACCAAAGGAAAATCCTTAGTGTTGAATGTTTAAATGGACAAACATAACGACAATCGAATTGGAGTGTATGTTACGACAAACAATCAAAGGAATAAAAATTCCTAAGTGTGAAAGTGCAATACTGAAAGTGCGTTGACACCGCTATCTGATTGAACCTCCTATGACATTCTCGCAAAAAAGATTTAGTTAGTATGTTTTTATCTTTAAATATCTGTAATTTAATTTTACTTTATTTTATTTTACTTTATTTTATTCTATTTTAGCTTATTTTTCTTTTATTTTAATTTTTAAATAATAAATAGGATCGAGGTCATTTACTAGGATGCATTTTAAGTTGGAGAAAAAAATTTCCGTGATAATCTGTATGCTTAGTGTGAAATATTTTGTAAAGTTGAAAAAGTTTCGAAATTTTGAAATTTTTTCAAAGATTTTCAAAATTTTCACTTAAGTTCGAAGTCTACCTAAGTTCGAAGCTCTGCTTCACTCGAACTTAAGGTCTCAAACTTGTCTCAGCTACGTTCGAAACACAGTGTGAGTATAAATTTGTCAACAGTGTTCATTTAATGCACCTACACTCGAATTTATTCCTCAAAAACTTATAAAGGCGATCTCGAACTTACCTGCGCAAATTCGAACTTGTCGTAATTTCTATTTTGGGAACTATTCCTCGAAGATTCACTTAGTCTCTCGAACATTTGGACTTAGTTGTTTTGCATCACAAATCACTAAGTAAGTAAAGTTTTTGGAAAATTTTATGGCCAAAAGTCGAAAATTTTGAGTTTAAAATAACTAAAAACTAGGTAGCTTAAGTCACAAAGTTTTAGGTTATGGAACTTAAAATAAACCATGAATAAACTTGATTAGAACCTATTAGGACTAGATTCATCAGTCATTTAAGTCTAAAAAGGTTTAAATCATGAGTTTGACATAATAAGTGCCGACTTCGAACTTGTTCTACAGACTTCGAACTTCTTCTATAAGTCTCGAACTTGTCGTGTCTTCGAACTTAATGAAAATATCTACAAGTTCGAATACAGACATGTTCGAAGGAGTTTCTCGAATTTATATAAGTTCGAAGGTCGTCAGACTGTTCGAACTTAAGTTAGTTCGTAGGAACTGTTTTCTCGGATTTAAGTAAGTTCGAAGGTGATTAAGTTCGTTCGAACTTAATCAAGTTCGAATCACTTAAAATTTTTCAAAAACTTGATTTTTAACATATTAAATGTTTGCTGTGTGTCTAGGAATGACTGATCGTGCATTTTACAACAAGCACAATATGATAATGATCATAGATCTCCATGCAGCTGAAGCTTAGCCATACCAAAAAATGTTGGAGTTTTTGACTCAATCTAGGGTCGCGTATGCTCTGACGCATAATCCTACGATCGTACTGCCATATATCCGCCGGTTCTGGTCATCACTTCATGTCGACAGTTCAGTAGTGCCTCCTCTTCTGAGGGCTACAGTCAGTGGACAACCGATAATTTAAGGACAATTCTTCAATTGTGCATGGCTGATCAGGAAGATGGGCCGATTGATTTTCCGGCATCGATAAGGCAAGCGGCCTTTCAACGTATGGGATATGCTCAGGATCTGGCTAAAGTGTCCTACGTGAAAAGTGGTGTCATAGGACAATGGAGATATCTGATGCACGTCATAATGGTGTGTTTTGCACCAAAGAAAGCTAGATTTGATACGATGATATCCTAGCTACAATCCGGGATGATCTCCTTGATCTACAACAAGCCTTTTAGTTTTTCGGGCTTTTTCTTTGGGAAATTTGTACACCAGATCACCGCTCCTGCAAGAGAACGATTATTGATGTATCCGCGCTTTGTGATGATGATAATAAGGCACTTTTTGCCCAATCTTCCACAACTGCCAGAAAGGGTTGTAGTGGCAGCTATAGATAAGCGAATTTTTGCAGATTGTAAATCACACAATTCAAGGAGGGTAGAGCAGGTGAGGCCCCAAGTGACTTCTCTATTCCGAGCTATCATAGATCTGCAGTTTGTGGCACTAGATGCCGAAGACTGGGAAGTTGATGAACCATAACAGCAAGCACCGACTTAGCAAGCACCAGTTGCTCAGGGAGTTCCTCCTCCACAAACAACGACAGCGGTAGCTGAGGCGTCTACATCGGAACCTCAGGCTGACCCGATACAACACACGTTGGAGGAAATTTTTGCGCAGGGCGAGGCAGCTCAGGAAAACATAACTGAGGAGCTCATTAATGACATTTAGAACCGCCTACCGAAATGGACGACATTTTAAAAGATATTGAGAACTATCAACCTGAAGCAACAGAAGGGAATGTGGAGTCTGCCACTGATTCAGACTCGGATTCAGATTCTAAAGGAGACGTAAGGGAAGCTGCCAATCCCTCCACATTGTTTGAGACACATGGTACTAGGCTTGTCGTACGCTGACAAAAGTTTCGTCGTCCAGCTTTAAGTCTTCGCGATGAAGATGAAGGAGACGAAGACTTTGTATTAGAAGAAGAGGCGTTGGTGTCAAGGCAACAAAGATCCAAGTGCCAACGTCTAGCTCAAGAAGCTTCATCAACTTCAACCGAAGCTCCATCAACTTCAACCGAAGCTCCATCAACATCAACGGCCGCTCCGTCAACTTCTACCATCATTCCGTCATCATCCACAGCTACTGCTTCGACTTCATCACCATCCACCTCATCAGACGCCCAAGGCCTATCAGAATTGAAAGTTAAGGTCGATCTCCAAACATTTCAAATCTTCCAGCTATCAAAAGCAATAAGTGAGCTACAGCAGCACAACTTTCAGCTAGACCTAAACAACACAGAATTGCATAAGACTGTGGCAGCTCAACAAGAACAGATAACTACGCTACAGGCCCTCCTAGAGTAGCTTTTGAAAGACCGTGCTGCTCAGGGGGACAATAGTTTTAGAGGTGATCAGTTGGGAGGAAGCGAGAGAGACGATGGAAGAGGGACCCCGGTACACAACAGAAAGAAAGTGATCTAGCAGATATTACAAAACAGACTGCTCAGCAAGCTAATGTTCAGGGGGAGCCTGGATCATCAGGCTCAGGCTCAAAGAATGGCAAGGCTCCCGAAGCCTGAGAAAGTGTTTATGATGAAATTATCAGAGCCTTGGCCGGATTGGAAGACGAAGATGTAATGTTTGATTTTGAAGATGATTTAGAGATAGAAGGGCTTGAGGAGGGGGAATTCATTACTGAAGATGTTTCAGATTGAAATCAGATGATGAAATCGTGGTAGATGAAGAGGATGAGGCTGATGAGATAATAATTCAGAAGTAACCTATCACTGAGGCATATACAACTGAAGAGCTAAACATGATTGACATAGAAGTGCTTAAAGCAGCCTTAGATGCTGAATCAAAATCTGAAGTGCCTGCTAGGGAGCTTCCCAAAGAAGAAAATAGAAAACTTCGGTTCAGGGCGGAAGAGAAGAAGAAGGACTTGGTTATGAAAGAGAAAATGAAGATGCTAAGTCGTGGGAAATTGTTTGGAAGCATACTCAGATGGTTCTTCGACAGAGATCTGCAATATTCATTCTGAAGAGGAAAGAACCCTTAGATGCCGAATCAGAATCTGAAGTGCTTGATAGGGAGCTTACCAAAGAAGAAAAGAGAAAACTTTGGTTCTGGGCGGAAGAGAAGAAGAAGGACTTGGTTATGAAAGAGAAAATGAAGATGCCAAGTCTTGGGAAATTGTCTAGAAGCATACTCAGCTCGTTCTTCGACAGAGATCTGCAACTTTTCATTCTGAAGAGGAAAGATGGGCTTCAATATCTTAGAAGAAGGCTGAAGGACTTCAATTCTTTGCCCAAGTGTGAGATAAAGGATTTAGTCTGGAAGGAGCTGATCAATATTGGAGACGACCCCTATGCTGAAGTGATTGCTAAGATTATCAGAAGAGAAGGTCGGTCTAGAAAATTTGAAAGGCTTAATCCGAGAATAGGTAAGCGAGTAATGGACAACACAATGATAGATCCTCTAACTGGCAGGCCTTGGATGAAAATGTATTACAAGCCTGTTAAGTGCCTAAAGAAGGTCCCACTGAAAAGTTTGCCACAAGATGTTTTGAATAATTTGATGTGGTGGTACGTTGATAGTGAGACGTGTGAGGCTGTGATGGAAGATCAAGAGAAGAAGGTCATTTTGAGAGTATATGATCCCTTGCACCTCGTCAACCTGTCTAAGGATGACCTGCTTAAACTTCACGGTCAGAAAATTTCTTTTGATGAACATTTGAGATCTGAAGGCAGGAAGTATCAGAAGGTTGTCAAAGTTTGTGTTGAGCAGGGACTCCAGGCATGTAGTTATTTAAATAAGCCTAGTTTTGTAGATCATTGAATATCTTACTAGAAGTTATCGTCAAGAGGGTGTCTGTTGGTACACCCTGTGTGATGATAGCAGTCTAGTTATGTAATAGATAATCAAATGTAATAGATGAGGCTTTATGAATACAAGTGATGTGTGTTACTTCATGATTGTATATGATATTTACATTTGCAAGTTAAATTCTACACTATGAAGTTAAGTTCTAGAATGTGAAGATAAGTTTTAAGAGGTGAAGATAAGTTCTAGGGCTAAAGCCATGAATTTAAGTCACCCCAGACGAACTTAGTTGAACTAAGTTCGTATGGTATTGGGCTTGAACTTAAATAAGTTCGTGGGCTTGGGCCTGAACGAACTTAAGTGATATAATTAGAACTTAATCAGGTTTATTTCATAATCTTTGAGAATTACGAATTTTAGAGCTCGTATAGTGCACGTACGATCTAGATCAGAGAGTGTTCTTGGAGCAATACATCGTGTGGGGTCGTTTCTTACATCGGCTAGCATCGTGTTCGGCTCTGTGTTCCGTGCGTGATCGATCCGTTAAGCGTCTCACGAGGATTCTGCACTCGTTGGACTGCGTCGCGTCAAGATCATATCCGTAGACGTGGTGTCCTTACATATGAATAAAATGATGTGTATGTGATAATCTCATACAGACTTAAACTAAAAGTTGTAGCGATGTTCTTGAATGATGTTTATCTCTTACTTTATTAACTGAGCTTATAGTGATATTGGTGACTAGATATGATTCTATAATAAGAAAGAATATGTGGCGATGATTCTCCTATTAGTACAATAGTAACTAGTAGAGATGTTGCAACGACATTACATAATCATGTGACTTGATAATCTACAATATATTGTATACATTAGATAAAGAAAGGTAATAATAACTTCATGTTACTAAAGTTTGAAAATGATTTATATAGATATACAAGATGTTAAATGAAAAATGAAGTCAAGCTTATTACAAAGTTCATAATTGATTATAAGTGTTTGTGTTCATATAAAGCTATATTCTCACTAAGCGTATAGCTTACAGATGTTGCTTTCCTCTTTTCAGGAGCATGTAAAGAGTTTTATTAGTCCCAGTTACTACGACAGAGATACTCGTAGCTTGTAGTACATAGAATGTTACAGATTCAATGATATTTATTACACAAGTTGAAGGCTTCGAGAATCTGGGTAGTAAAGATTGAGATGATGAAGATCATTTAGACTAGCTAAATGTACCCTTTGTAACTTTATTTTGAATTTTTTGTAATTAATATTAAACATTTATTGAACTTTATCTTAGTTTACGATTGTTGATGTATTGCTTACTGGGACCTTTTAGTTAAGACTCCTTCGAAAGTTCGGTCTTACAAACTCCAAAATTCTAAATGGCAATCACGTTTAGGTTCCAAGATATGATTCTGTTCGTACTGATATCTTAGCTTAAACCCATAAATCTAAATACTTTGTTCATCTTGTTAACTCAAAGGTGTACTATGATCTAAAAGTTGACTTTTCGTAGCCAGACATGAAGAGAGATATCGGATCATACGTTGATATCTGCAGGACATGTCAGACGGTTAAGGCAGAACATCAGAAGCCTTATGGGAATATGAAACCATTACCAATATCTGAATACAAATGGGAGCATATAATCATGCATTTTGTAACAAAATTTCCAAAGACCAAGAGGCAACACGACTCTATCTAGGTTGTCTTGGATAAATTGACAAAGACTGCACACTTTTTGCCAATTCGCGAAAGTTATTCTCTAGAAAAGCTGGCACAGATCTACATCAGTGAGATTATTATTTGTCTTCGTGTGCCAGAGTCCATTATATCAGATTGTGATAGTCGCTTCACTTCAAAGTTCTGGAGTGCTTTCCAAGAAGGCCTTGGTACTCGATTCGCCATGAGTATAACTTGTCACCCAAATGTAGACAGCCAGAGTGAGTGAACAATCCTAACTCTTGAAGACATGTTAAGGGTTTGCATTCTTCATTTAGGTGGTAATCGGAATGACCACTTGCCTGTGGTAGAATTCTCATACAACAACAGCTATCACTCTACAATCAAGAAGTCACCATTTGAGGCTCTGTATGGTAAAAAATATAGGACTCCGACTTGTTGGCGTGAGACAGGTGAGACACCAGTAGCTGGTCCTGCACTTCTCCAGCTAACACATGAGAAAATAAAGTTGAACCGAAGGAACATACAAGAAGCACAAAAACAGCAGAAATCTTACTTTGACCATCAACACAAATCAATTCAGTTTAATGTCGATGATTGCATGATGTTAAAAGTTTCCCCAATGATGAATGTGGTTTTTTTCATTGGACCATTTAAGATTGTTGAAAAGATTGGTAATCAATTTGACTGGAGTGCATCCAATATTCCATGTTAGCCATCTCAGGAAGAGTCTAGCTAATGAGTGGGAATCACACATTCCACATATTGACTTGCATGTTAATAAAAAGCTTCAGATTGTTGACGAGCCAGAGAAGATACTGGACTCCATTACTAAGAAGCTCGGTAATAAAGAAATACAGATGGTGCTCATTCAGTGGAAACACCACAAAGGCTCGCATCAGACTTGGGAATCCAAAACAATAATGCAATCTCTATATCTGATTCTGTTCGAACACAACTAACTTTGATGATGAAGTTACTTGTGGTGGATCCCATTCTGTAATAACCCTTAGGTTGATTAGCATTGTTTAGCATCTTAATGTAACTCTTACAAAAATTGAGCAATGTACTTTGAAGTATATTAATAAACGTTATGTTGAGGTTAAATGTGTTAATTTCTAATAGTTAAGGGTAACGGGTGAAATTGACATTTTGGAAAAGTTTTGTAATTAAACATGTATCTTGACCACCTGATGATACATTTAATCATATGCTTCATCACTTCAAAAACACCTACAAACACACACTGTGTTCGTATCAACATATCTCTAGAAATAGAGCAATATTCTCACCAATTATCCAAGAGAACTATATATATTTGTGATCAATACATCAAGAGCAACAAGAATCTACAAAGATTTCAAGGTATATTTCTTGTTTTAATCCATCAAACAAACTCACTATGTGTTGTGTGTGTATGTTATGGGTCTAGGAACCATTTACATGGGAAAAATTGCATAAAACTTCAAAATTGAAGCTTAAAAAGTGTTGCAAACATCTAATTAAACACATATAAACATGTATCTAATACTTAGTTGAAGATTTGTAGCAAATTTGAAAGGAAAACTTAGAGGGGCGGTGGGCTTTGTTTTGGCCGAGATGTCTAGGCCTCCGATACTAATAGACTCAGTCTAAGGGCCTCAGTTGAGGGACCCCGAGACTATAAGATTGGGTGATGGTTTAGCTCATAGGGACCCCAAGACTTTAAGTCTCTGGGTGGGAAGGTGGTTTAGCCCAAGGTTGCTAAAAGTCTCGGTGTCATGTATTGTCCTTGTTCAATTCAACTTAATTATGATTTGAACCTAGAGACTCTTAGTCTCTCTATTATAATCATCAAATAAACTAAATGATAGAGACACTTTAAGGTGTTGTTTGATAGCATAAGAGGTAAACTGTCTGATATCTGATCCCACTTCTGATTGATTAGAGGTGGTCCTGATAAGAAGGTGAGATCTGATAAGAGAATTCAATATGTCTGTTTGTTTTATAAATTAACTAAGTCTGTTATTTTTATTAATTTTAGATATTCATTGTCAAAACACATATTTTAGGGTTAATTACGTTAAAAGGTAATATATTGTCATTGTTTTTGTAATTTGGGTAACATACTAAATTTTTTTCTATTCGAGATAACATACTTTCCAAATCAAGTCAATCAAGGTAATCGTATTGGATTGAAAGGTAAAATTTATTGACATGACAGTTTCTTTATCCGATCATCAGTTTTTTTAATTTCTAATATCGCTTAATTATTTTTAAATTTGCTCAAAATAGCAAGGTATTATCAAAAGATACTTTTAAACTGCACAAAATAGTGCACATCATATAACAGTTAAACTCTCATTTCTGTAAAAAAATGCTGACTGGACAAAAAACTGTCACGCCAGTTTTACCTTTCAATCCGATATGGTTACCTTGATTGACTTGATTTTGAAATATGTTATATTAGTTAGAAAAAAAAAATTAGTATGTTACCCAAATTGAAAAAACTGTGACAGTAGGTTACCTTTTGCATTAGTCGCTTCGCAATTAGTTCACTTAAGTTACTCATATATCATTGATCGATAGTTTTGCATGTATTTGACTTTCCAAACCCTCATTTTGACCTTCTTGTTGTACCTCCTCATGTTCATCATTTGTTTGATCATACTTTAAAAACTCTTCAGTTAATCCTTCCTTTCGTATAAAATTATGAACCACAAAACATAAAAGAACAACTTTTCTTTGAACCTCAAGTGCATATGGGGTCATTCCCTTTAATATTGGAAAACGTGCTTTCAATACTCCATAAGCACGTTCAAGAACATTTCTTAGTTTTGAATGAGAATGGTTATACTTTTCATTCTTCTTTGTGGCACGTATACACTGATAAGCTTCAAGCCAATATCTAACATTACGAAACGGTGCCATAAACCCTCGAGTATTTGCATACACATCATCGCAAAGATAATATTTACCTAAAAATACATAAAAGATAGTTAGGATATGTCATATATCAATGATATATAAATCAAACTATTTATACCTGGATGGGGAACAGGAAAATTCAAATCTGGATTTGATACTTTAAGCTAAAACTCTCGCATCATGTGTAGTTCCTTCGTAGCCGATAACAACAAAAGTGAAGATCATGTTAAAGTCGCAAACACCTAAAACATTTTGATAACAATCATATTTTCCTCTTCCCCTGTATAAATGTTGATCTTTGATTGGAACTACAATATGTATTAAAGTTCCATTTAGTGCACCAATTGCACCCTACATTAAATATAGCGGTTAAAATAGTAATCAATGATAAAAATATTATAGTATTATAAATATATTTTATTACCTTGATAGTTCTTTGTAGCCTCCTATTGTGTCCAGGAACGTTTGGATTAGGATTAAATGATGTAGGCACAATAATCTCATTTGCAAACCACTGCATTTTTTCCAACACTTCGTGAAATATAGTAGAAATTTTTTGTGTCCAGTGTTGGAACCTATGCTTCGCCACCCTAAAACGGTGATTATGACCTATAATTGAAAAAAAAAAAGACAACCATCTTCTCTTCAACTAGTATAGTTCTGTTATCTTTTAACCACCCTTTTGTTTTGAAGTGTGCACATAATCAAATAAATGCAACACTTGACATGCGTAGTAACTCAATACATTGAACGTTGTTTTTCTTTAACTCTTCTGTATATTGATGACCACTAAGAATCGAGTCGTTATCCCTTTTTCTTTACCTTTGCATGCTCTTCTTTTTAATACAACATAATAATGAGTTGTAAATGACATCGATGATCAACTTCATCCATACCTATTAAAAACACGACATACTTCAACACCCAATAAAATATAGAAAAGTAATATATCATACTTCAAACAACAAACAAGTTTTAACAAACAAGATCCAACAAACAAGTTTCAAGAAAAGGAAAATATTCATCTAGTTCTATCAAGTACCAACTTATGTAGTTCAATCAAGTTTCAAAAAAAAACATGCCAAATAATTCATCCAAAAAAGAAACACCAACTTATCTAGTTATAAATCAACTATTCCTTTAGATACCCTAAGGTCCTTACTGTGCTTTCAAGCCACTTTTTAATCAATTCTTGATTTGAAGGCATCATCAACCACCATTCTTGATTATCTCTTGAATGAGAAAAAATTAAAAACGTTGCATGATAGAGGGGATCTGCCACGTCAAGCCCAATGGAATTCAACTTTTCAATAAACCTAAACTTTTCTGATTGGTTTTCTACTGAGCTTTGTTGCTCTGTTTCTTTCTATTGCTCTGTTGGTGCCTGTTTCTTATTAGACAATTCCTTAGTAAGTGCCACACTACATACTTTAATTAATTCATCAAGATTGTCATCATTTTTTCTTTTTATTTTCTTAGGTCTAACAGCAACTTGAGTTGGATTTTCACTTGTCCCCTCTTCTTAAGTTAGGTTTTTTAGTACCCAGATCATTGTCATCTTCTCTTTCTTCATCATCAAGCTCAAGTGTTCGAATGTGTGAAGAAAGAAGTTGAAGAAACCCAAGATTTCATCACGTTTGAGCTAGCAACCTTAACCTGTTCACCACAAGCAGTGGTCGATTGAAATAAAGTGACACACAAATAAGGGAAAAGCAATGGAGCATTTTGCAAAGTTTTCAGTTGTGGATGACCCTGCAAGTAACATTTTTTAGTATATCATATTTGTTATGTAGTAACGTTTGCATTTAAATATATATGTAGTAATGCTTACTAAACACACCTGATTAGAGTCTTCCCATTCTTGATTGGAGAGGTTGACAGTATTAGTTGAAGGGTTATAATAGTTGCCTGTTTTGTTCTTTAAGTGAAACAATGAACGATATCTCATCTTTAGGTGATCATATTGATTTTCAGTTGGTTTTGTGCAAGGATCATGTTATGCACTTCTTCCATTTATTTTTTGAAATAATAGCCCATGATTATCTTCGAAGGCTACCGCCATTAGGTCCGGCTTTATCTTTTTCCTCAATACGCGCTTCCAAGAAAAACTTTATTGCATCGGTTGACCACTTCACTCGGTCCGCCATTATGCTATATTCAAAAGTAACAGCCGATATATTCAATTCAAATTTCATATCCTACGTTATTAACCATTACTTTGTTAATACCATAGCTATATTCAAGAAATTATAAGAACAAGTAAGAAAAAGATTCAAGTAACCATGGCTATATATTCAAGTAAGTGTCTAGTAACATGTTTTATATTCAATTCAAGTTTCATATCTTACTTTATTAATACCTTAGCTATATTCAAGAAATTACGAGAACAAGTAAGAAATGAAGATGCAATAACCATGGCTATATATTCAAGTAAGCAATACTATATTCAAGAATCAAATCCAAGTATCAATTGAAGTTGCTATATTCAAGAATCAAAATTTTTTACTTGTATTTGATTCAAAAATGGAATAAACATATCAAATTAACTTGAATATCAACCATATTGTTTTGCACAAAAAGGCCTCAATCAAACCAGTTATACATTTTAAGGGGAGATTATTAATCAAACCTGTTTGATGCACTTGAAGGTATAATTTCAGGCCATGTTAATGCCTTATTGAAACCTGAAAAGTGATTTGCAATATAAGTCAAAGCTACTTACCTTGTTACATTAGTTGTAACTTAGGCAGAATGCTAGACGGTCCTATTCTGTTGGACAGGCTAGACATAAATTGTCTACGATGCTCATGTCTGTTGAGCAGCTTGGACCAAAACTAAGTGTTCTGTTCTTTGTGAATAGAACTTGTTCTTTGTGAACAGGTTATACACCTTATGGAATTTGTTTCCATGTCATCATGTATTGTCTTGGACGAAAAGATCAGTTTGCAAGTCGAAGACAAAGTGGAAAATCAGAAGCTGCTTACACTGCCCAAGTTGTTCTGACACATGAAAACAAAGTGGATATTTGAAATGGGTGACAGACCATTTCTTATATCAAAATGGCTCTACAACAAGAGGAAAGGCTTAAAGTTGACTTTCCTCTTTAAGGTAAAGCAAACTGCAACAGAGAAAAAAAAAAGGAAAAGACAAATATTCTGCTACATAGGGACGAATGCTGGTTTTGTCAGAATTTGCAGAAAAGCAATTTTGTCTTTTTGGAAAGGCACTCCACTATCTCTGCATCCAATGAGGAAGGTTCACCAGTATTCTCTAAGAGAGTATAAAAAGAAGCTTATAAAGAATGTGAGATAACCAAGAGAGAGATATCCAGAACGTGCAAAGAATTGTGTTTTCATGCATGCAAAGTCTGTTTAGAATAAAACAGTTGAGTGTGTCCAAGATGTACTTATGCAAGCTGTCTGTCTGTCTTGTAAAATCAGTGAGTCAATCTTCATGAGTGAATTCATTGTATCTAGTCTGAGTGTGTCTTAGATTACTAGCCTATCTGTTCTTTTTGTCATCTCAGCTTGACCCATTCTGCAGTTCAAGCTTGTTTGTAATTAACACTTGTTGATATATATTTACAAACATTGAGAAAGTGTGTTAAAATTTTAAATAGCCATATTCACCCCCCCCCCCCCTTCTACAGCTTACAACAACATACTAGGGAAACCTTTTTGGACCTACAATTGGTATCAAAGCATTTTAGAGTGTGTGTTAACTCTAGATCTCTCATTACTCCCTATTTCCCACCATGGACAATAGTGTTGCCAGCTCTTCTTCTTACTATGACAATGGGTCAGTGGCAAAACCTCCCAAGTTCAATCATCAGAACTTCCCTAGCTGGAAGTGTAGAATGATGCTCTATTTAGAGAATCTGGATGTACAACTACCAGAGATAGTGATGGAAGGTCCCTATGTGCCAACTTCTTTCACTACTATAACTCTTGCTGCTGAAGGAGCTGTTCCTGAAGTCAGGTTTATTGAGAAGGCAAAACCTCAATGCTCTGATGAAGATAAAAGGCTAGTTGCTTTTGATGCAAAATCTAGGAACAACCTTGTTATTTTTCTATTTGATGATGTGTTTAAACAGGCTGAGAAAATGAAGACTGTAAAAGAAATGTGGGATACTTTGTGTACCGTCTATGATGGTCCCACTATCACATTGGATAACAGGATTAAAAATCTTGTTAGACAATATGAGTTGTTCTTTACAAAGCCAAAGGAGTCATTTACTGAAACCTACACTAGGTTCACTGCCTTGATAAATGATCTCAACGCCGTTGGGATCACTAAAGACAACTTAAGTTTGGTGAAAAAATTTCTTGACATACTGCCTGAGGAATGGAATTACTTCTCTACTATCCTCAGAAACTCAGGCATCATCAGAGGCATGGATCTTGTGAACCTTTGGATCCTTGTTAAATGATGAACAATCAAGGCAACAGAAAAGAAATGCATTGGAGATGTCCAAAAGAGGTGCAGCCTTAGTGGCCAGCGTGAGACAACCTGTTAATCAGGTGTGTGATGTGTTCATACAAGCTGATCAACAAGCTGATGATGAAATGGAAGAAATGTCTGAAGAAGAGGACTGTGAAGACCTTGCTGAGTATGATTATGAGCAAATGATTTCCATGCTTGTCAGAAAATTCAATAAGAAGAGGTTTGGTCGTAAGATGCTGCAAAAGAAATCAGGTGCCATCAAGAAGAAGGCATTTGACAAAACTAAGGCTGAATGCTTTAAATGTGTCAAAATAGGCCATATAGCTGCTGACTGTGTGTCTAAAGCTGTTAGCTCTTCCTCCAAACCATACAAGACAAACAAAGATGATGGATACAAGTTAAGTACCTAATGGCCATGGCTAAGCTGAAAAAGTTGGAAGACTCAGTGGCTACAAACAAACAGAAGGGACTTATGGCTGAAACTTGTGACTTGGAGAAGTCTGATTCATCATCTAATGTAGAGGACAACAACTGTCTGATGGCCAACACTGATGTCCCCTCAACAAGCAACTTCAAACAGGACCTGGCTGAAGCTGATGCTCTCAGCACCATAGAGAACTAGAATACCACCATGATGTACAAGGTAAAAAATTTGAAGGATTACAGCTCTGAGGAAAAAGTTAAGATGTTTGATTATTTACTTGTTGATCTAAAAGCTGTTGTTAAGAAGCATGATGCTTTGAAGTCTGAGATCTCTAAGTTAAAAACTGATTTTGAAACAAAAACTAATGTACAGAACAACTTTCATAAGTTGAAAACTGAGCTTGATGAAGTAAAACACATCAACACCGTTTTATTAGAAGAAAAGAGAGAGACAAACTCAAAGCATGCTAAGCTTCAAAAGATTGTTGAATCTTGGTGCTAGTCAGCTCAGAAAGTCAACTACTGTATTAGTCAGCAGATTTCTGCTCAAATCCAAGCCTATCTTGGAAGAGATCTTGATACAGCAGCTTCAATTGTTGAGATTAATAATCTGGGAAAAGACTTACCCACTCTTGGTGAGCTTCCAAGTACTTTTATCCAAAGAGTAAATGGAAAGCTGGTCTCAACAAACAGGTTTGTCAGGCCTCAAAACACTGACAGTTTGTGTGAAAAAGCAATAAAGACTGATGATGGAATGTGTTCTCCATCAAATCATCTTGCTAAGTGTCCTGCCAATTAACATAAATAAAAGAAGGGAAAACAAGTTAAAACTGCAGCTTTGGGCACTAAACCTGTCAACCAGACAGGTTCTGGATCAAAAGCTGATGGGAAGAAACCTGTTAACCCTTTTGATGCTGAATATTTTGAGAAAAGGTATTCAAAAGGAAAGCAGCCAGCTTTCAACAGGGGTAAGTCTCATGTTGGAAGCAAATCTGCTATGATTTCAAATAAAATTTTAAATCATTGTGGAAAACAAGTTATAAATGAAGGAAAATCTTTTATTAAAACCAGAAGTAATGATTATGTTGATAGGCAACAGTCATCACATCTTAGTAAAGGCAAAGCAAAGCCATTGCTCAACCTGAGAAAGCTGGGAATAAGTTTCCCAAAACTGTGAAAGGACAAAAGATAATCAAACTACCTGTGTTTGACCTCTGCCATCCCAAAAAGAGGAAAGAGGACACATGCAAAGCTGTTGCTGTTGTACCTTCCTCCCAAGTTGTTGGTTCCTCTAAAACAAGTGAGACTTTGTCAAAACCTGTTGAGAAAACTAACAAAGATAAACCAGAATGTATTTCTGGGAGTGCTTCTTCCAAAAAGTCTAAAAAGAGAAAATGCTACAAATGTGAAAATAAGACTCATATGGCCAAAGACTGTCCTGAAACTGAGGACATAAGGCTTGCTGACACTGCTAGCTCCAACATTGCAAAAACCAAGTGTTGGATGTAACATGGTCATTGAGGAGAGTATCCAAGCTGATACAATCCAAATTGAGAATATTAGTGTAGATCTTAGTGGTCCATCAACAAATGTTAATGAAGAAGGAGAATTCATCCCTATGATGAGTTCCCCTAAACACTAGTATTTTCCTATGAAACTCTGCAGGTTAAACAACCAAGCCAGGTCTGGTACTTAGACAATGGCTGCTCAGGCCACATGACAGGTTGCAAAGCTTAGCTGAGTGATCTCAAGCCTGAAAAAGGCCTAAAGGTCACCTTTGGTGACAATGTTCAAGGATCCACCAAAGGATATTGAACCCTTTAAGCTGGTGCTGCAATATTCAACAGAGTAGCCTATGTGTCTAGGCTGAAACATAACCTTGTTAGCATTAGTCAACTCCGTGATGCTAGCTACAAGGTTAACTTTGATGAGCACCTGGGATACATACTAGATCCCCAAGGCAAAGTTGTGTTGTGTGCACAAAGAAAGAAAGGTGTATATGCTGTGGATATGAATTTTGCTGATCCAACAACTGAAACCTGTTTCATCTCAAAAATCAATGCAGATCTGAACTGGCTGTGGCATAAAAGCCTATTACACCTGAACTTCAAGAACATCAACAAACTCTGTTAGAAAGAGTTAGTAACAGGTTTGCCTCTTATGACTTTTGTTAAGGATAAACTCTGCACAGCTTGTGGAAAGGCAAGCAGAGAAAAACATCTTTTAAATCCAAGCATATTTTTCTTATTGATACTCCTCTCTTCTTAATCCATATGGACTTGATTGGACCTGTCAGTGTCCCAAGTCTAGGAGGTAGAAGATACACTCTAGTAATGCTTGATGAGTTCTCCAGGTTTACATGGGTGATCTTCCTAAAGACCAAAGGAGAGGCTGCAAATGATATTCAAAATCTATAGGATCCAAATGATCCCTAGACAGTGTATCTGATAAATCCCTATGTAGAATTGAAACATATTCTTCTTGAGAAGAAGATAAGTTGTTGGGAGGCTATGCATGCACTAGTGGGATACTGGTTGATTCAATATCAACTCTTAAAGGAGAGCTGATAGCATACGTGGTTTCCTGGCTGTTTGCGGTTTGGATCTCCCTCACACTCTCAATAGCTACTACATCTTCCCTCTGTTCAGTTATTCTCACAGATTGATACATTTCAGCTCCGGCTCCGGCCCCGGTCTCATCATCATCATCATTATCATTATCATCTCCTTCCTCTCCTTCTTGAATATCAGATAGACTACGTTCAAAGTCCTCACCTTCTTCACCTCCCCTCACAATCTCCTGCTCCCTCAGCTCAATATGTCCTTGTTCAGCAACCCTTTGCTGCTGAACCTCCTCATGGATAGCTCCTCCTCGGTTCATGAGGCTCCACTGGAGCGTGATCTAGCCTATATATCCTTACACTCTTCGCTCTCTCATCAACATATTTCAGAATTGATTATGGGATTGACAAAATATTAGCATTCAGATCATCTCTCTTGCTGTAAAGACTCATCATGACATGATCTGGGCATTTTTGTGGATGTGCCCTCTTCAGGATTTTGTCATTAGCTCTCAAGATTCCTCGAATAAGAATTTGTATAAATCTTTGCAGAGGAACAAATCGTCTAGCACTGTTGGTGGTCTTTGCAAGCACCACTTCTTTCAAATCTTCACAAATGCACTGGGAAAAGTCATAATGTTGTTGAAGGCCACACCATGAAATATACTTAACGCATGTATACTTCCTCGATCAACGCCAGTATGTTTGGAGGTCATACTCCTATTAAAAATGCAGAATAGGGTATACCTTTCACCGTTCAGAACATTTCGGTGAAATAATGAACTCTTCGACAGTGGTTTTGAGTACCCCAAACTGATAATGTCTCTGCACAATTATTCGTCGGATACTAAATCTTGATAATCAGCAAGATCAGGAAAGTTATTCCTGTCTATCTTCCTCGGTAGGAAAAGGGTGTGTCGAAGTCTGGCTAACGTAATTTTCACCTTGAATTGGTCAATGGTGACCTTGAAATGATGGTCGCCTGCATCGGGGATGAATTTGATTGTGTGCCAGAATTGATGCAAATATATATCAAAGGAATTATGGGTTTATACTACAAAAGATTTCCCAACGGGTGTCCTTTTATAATCACAACTATGACTTGATAACTGATTTTGATTACAGAGGGGTCAAGTCGATGGTTGTTGTCGGATAAGAGTAGAAAATGTTTAGGTTTGAGAAGAAGGGTTTCGGGAATTGGATATGTGGGTTTTGGACCAGCAATAGAGGTGGATTTTACAGGCTTAGAGGCAAAGGTGTGATTGGATGAGGAAAGGGTTGGAATTATTGGTGGGTGTATGGGAATCCATTTGTAACCTGTAAAAATTCAAACATGTTTGACACATCTGGTAAATACAATTCCAATAACATGAAAATATTATTGTGAGGACTCTAAAGTCAACCATTAAGGGACCAATGTTGATGAAAGACAAATTTTATAAATTTAACTTGATAAATGTGAATTTTCTTTGGGAAAATTAAATTTGCACACTTAGAAAATATTTGAATTGAAATTCGAATAAAGAATGATGAATCTCAAAATGTAAGAAAAAATTTCGAATGAATAAGTATCAATCTCGAGAGACACATGATAAAAGTCGAATGATGAAGGATCAATCTCGAATGAAGTTGTATCAAATTCGAATGAATGATGATCGATTTTGAATGACATTGGCATCAACTTCGAATAGGACTTGGTAAAATTCGAATGAAACATTATCAATTTTAATTTAAATAAGTAAAATTCGAATAAAACTAAGTTAAACTCAAATATTACTTACTAAAATTCGGATGATACTAAAATTTTAAGATCAAAGTATAAAATTCGAATAACACTTGATAAAACTCGGATAACACTCCATTCAAGATTTATCATGAAAAAATATCTAAGTCCTTAAAACACTCATAAAATCGAAAAACACATCCACAGACTTAAATCCAGAACCATTTACATTTTTAAGCTCGAAATACTAATCTAAACAAAAACTCATAATTGAACTTGAGCTAAAAACAACCAAAAAAAATACACAAATCCTTGATTTACAGTCGAATGAAAACTCAAACCACAATTTAATAAATCTCGAATTAACACCTGATTATAACACCATATGACTTGAAAGTTGAAATCCATGTTTAGTTCAACATTATGCACAGATTCATTCAATCAATTTGAACCATGAAACATACATGCAAGATTTCATAAATTTTAGTCATCGAGTTCTTGAAGAACAGGGACACACACAGACAAACAGTGAAAAATAAAATCATCTAAGATAAGCACAAAACTGATGTAAAACAGTAAAAAGAACAAGAAAAACTTACACATTTGGAAGAAAAACTTCGATTTAATCTTGGATTTTTGGCTGTTGAAGTTCGATTGAAGTGAGAGAAAGAAAGGAGAAGAGCAGTGCATAATACCTAAGGTTTTGAAAAAGTGAATTTGAAATTCAAATTTGAAATTTAAACTTTGAAAATATTTGGTACCCGGTCCATCTTATTTCTTTCCCTTTTTCATTTAAGCCCATGTAGCCCAATAAAAAGACTACACACATTATATTAAAAAAATGCACACAACCAAAGAAAAAAAAATTTCACACTCTAAAAAAATAACAAAGAAAGTGAAAATAAAAACAAACAATAAAAATAAAAAAAATTGCTCCCCCTTGAATTGTGCTTTTTTGCTCCCCCTCAAATTAATATCACTTTTAAAAGCTCTCCCTGCAATTAAGCACATAAAATATATCAGATAGGCAATTAAAATCAGAAATGCAGATAAAATTTGCAGTTAGCTCCCCATGCACAAGACAATCCAAACTCAGTTAAATCTCGTAAAAATTAGTACTTTTAAAGAACACGAGATTAACTTAATATAGATCAAGTAAAAAATTGAAATTTGTAAAATTAAATTTTGTAGCAACTGAACGTTTAAATCTAATGATTCAGCATACCTAATTTGTATACCAAAAAATTAAAACATTTTTCATCTAACGCTTTGGTAAACAAATCAGCTAACTGATATTCAGTAGGTACAAAATAAAATTCAACATTACCGTTTTCTAGATGATCTTTAATAAATGATACGGGATGTCAATGTGATTTGTTTTAGAATGTTGCACAGGATTTGATGCTCTAGCTATTGCACTCTAAGAATCACAGTATATTGGAATCTTGTGTGGTGTAAACCAATAGTCTCTTCATTGACTCTTCATCCACAACACTTGAGAATAGCACGAAGATACAGCTACATATTCTGCTTCTGCTGTTGACAGTGAGACGCAATGTTGATTTTTGGATGACCAGCAAACGAGTGTATCACCAAGAAATTGAACTACTCCTGATGTGTTCTTTCTGTCCAATTTATCACCTGCATGATCAGCATCAGAAATGCAGCCAATGTAAATGTTGATTATTTAGGATACCACAAACCCAAATTCGGGGTATCCTTCAGATGTCTTGATTTCCTTTTGGCAGCAGCCAAATGAGATTCTTTAGAATTTGCCTGATATCGTGCACAAACACATGTAGCAAATATAATATCTGGTCTACTCTCAGTTAAGAACATTAATGAACTAATTATGCCTTGATAATTAGTAACATCTACAAGTTTCCATGAAATTTCCTCATCGAGTTTCGATTTCGAATCAGGAGCCATGGGTGTTTTCATTGGGGGTACTATTATTCATGTTGAACTTATTCAACAAGTCTTGAATGTATTTCAACTAATTGATGAAAATTCCATCACCCAGTTGCCTCACTTATAACCCCAAGAAAAAATTTATTTCATCCATCATGCTCATTTTCAAATTTTTTGCATATTAAGAAAGCGAAGTTTTTACAAAATTCAGGATTTGTAGACCCAAATATTATGTCATCTTCATATTTGTATTAGGATAATATCAGGACCTTGATGTTTTATGAATAGGGTTATGTCTACTGCACCTTTGTTGAAACCACATTTTATTAGATAAAGTGTTAATGCATAATACCATGCTCGTGGTACTTGTTTAAGGTCGTACAGAGACTTATCTAAAATATATTGTGACACCCTTGCCATAATAACCACAATTACATCACCCAAGATTAAACACAACCCACAATTAAACATTGATCTGAAACACTTAATACATTACTAAAATTGAAACTATATAATTAAAATAAAATTCAAACACCCTATGGTGCTACAAGGTTCCAGTCTAGCTTCTACATACTCAATAACTATTACAACCATCCCAAATATTACAATGATGTTCCCATATATCAGTTACCGATAGTAGAGAATCTTCCAAGACTTCAAAATTTGACCTAACTAGAAGGTCTAGCAGCGGATTTTCCCTTTCCTGAAAAATGTAAACAACTACGGGATAAGCAAAGCTTAGTGAGTACATAGATTATATATTCTACAAGTCTTTATGCAGCATACAAGATTAACACCGGCAACAAACGTCGTATAGACTCTTCGTACACGAAGTATGGAACTGATCCGCAGCTCCTTCGAGCCATTGCTCGGCACAAACACATCATCTGAGGCGACTTTATCATCGTGGATGTTACACTGATCCTCAAGACCTCGGAGTGGCCGGCTCCAGGTCATATACCCTCGTTAACAACAGATTAACAGTTATGGCTTGCAAGCTCATGACGTTGATGCACAACAAATAAACGGAACATGTGTAACATGTATACAAGCAACAATGTGCACCAAAATAAATGCATTTTAGTAGAGTGCCAAACGAACAGAAACAACATGCCTGAGCAGATAACAACTAACTTAAAACAAATGTAGACATATACAATCATAAGTACTCACAGTGGGTGCGTTAAATAACTTCAATTAATATTATTTCTCCTCGGGCTTTCAACCGGAATCATAAATTACCCCATTGTGTGTTTAACAACACCACAAGTGACCTGTTACATTTTCATAGGAAACTTTACCATAAATATTCGTTCATTATTGACTCCCATCAAGTTTCAATTAAAGTGTTAAATCTTTGGATTCACATCTGAATTTCATAATTACCACCCAAGGTTCGGATTGTTATTAAGTCCAAAGAACCCATCATTAAATAATACTTTTATAATACTAAAGTTATCTCAAAATCTGATTTTTAGTCCAAAAGTTCGGGTCCTTTAAACCAGAACCGAATTTCGCTTAAACTTAGGCCAACTCGACTCGCCGAGTCGAGGTCCGAAATTTAGAACCTCGGCTGAAGTTCGATTATACTCGAGATACTTTGACCCGAAATTTGACCCATTTGAAGTTTGGGTCCCCCACTCGAAGTTGGGTCACATCCGATGTTCGTTCCAATCCGAATTCAGGTCTCAACACTTAGCAACATTTCTTATCTTCTTGATGTTCTTGGCGACTCACTGAGTCGACCTGCAGAACTGCAAGTCGCACCTATGGGTTTTTAATCAAAAATTTTCCAAACTCGATTTTTGTTACATGCAATCCATACAAATGATATAATAACATATTTGGAGTGTTTAACACCCAATTTTTTCCAGATTTAACCAAAATGAGAAATAACCCCAAGAACACAAAACTCACAAAAAGTCATATTTCTTACCTTTTTGATCGATTCAGTGGACGATTTTTGTTTCTAATGCTTCTAAGATCTTCAATAGATGTCTTCCAACTATAATAACTTACATGCAAGCAAAAAAACCTCAGATTAAAAATCCGAATTTGCATTTTTTTTTAAACTCTTCCAGGAACTCCCAACTTAAGAAATCATTTTGTTACCTTGATTCAGACTTGAATCTTGATGTTTTTACCTTTAATCCACAAATTTCTTCCACGAAATTTGAATTCCCAGCATAATATTAGAGGGAGTTTGTGTGTGTGTGTGTGTGTGTGTTTGGAAGTGAAGAAGTTGCAATGAAATCTTTGAAAGACTAAGAGTCTTTTAATATCCCGTTTTCGGATATTGACATAACTGGCCCCTCCACTTATCTGATTTCTTTAAGTAAAGTTTCAATCTTTATTTTATCATCACCAACATTTTATATTTCATCATACTTAATAATAATTTGAAACAACCAACTTTTCAAATTTCCAAATACATAATTTTCGTAAATAATCTAACTTGATTACATTAAATAAAAATTTAAACTAAATATCCTCGATTACAACAATTTAAATCTTAGGATGTTACAGCATTGGCTCCACTACACTCGAACTTCGTCCACGAAGTTGCTTGGTTTCGAACAGTTGAGGATACTTCTTTAACATATCAGCTTTTGTTTCCCAAGTGTGGTTTGATCCTTTGTGATCCTTTCAACGTATCAGCACTATCTCTATCTCCTTGTTTCTCAGTTTCTTCACTTTAGTGTCAAGAACACATTCCGGCTCTTCTACATATCAGAGCCTCTCATCTATCTGCAGCTCAGTATGATCCGCCCAATCTTCATATCCTGTTGTGAAGGATTTCCTAAGGTTCCCCACATGAAACACCGGGTGTATGCCGGACATCTCCTTAGGCAATTCCAAACGATGAGATTGATTTCCCACTTTTTCTATTATTTTGAATGGACCAACAAATCTCGGTGCTTGCTTGCCTCTTTTTACAAAACGAGTAACACCTCTCATAGGTGATACTTTCAAATAAACCCAATCATCTACCTCAAGAATAAATCGGTTTATGCCTTTTATCATGATAACTTTTTTGTCGATCATGGGCCGCTTTTATATTTTTTCTGACCAATTATATCTTCTCGTTTGTTTCTTGTAATAATGCCGGCCCAGCAATCAGAGTTTCTCCTATCTCTCTCCAGCATGTAGGAGTCCTACATCTTCTCCCATATAGTGCTTCAACCGGTGCTTTCTTAATAGTTGCATGATAACTATTATTGTACGAGAACTCTATCAACGGTAAATGGTTGTCCCAATTACCACCCAGATCTAGAATGCAGGACCACATCATATCTTCAAGTGTAAGGATGGTCCTTTCACTTTGACCATTAGTTTGTGGACTATATGTTGTGCTCATGGCAATCCTCGTACCTAATCCCTCATTCAAAGCCGACCAGAAATTGGAGGTGAAACGACTATCTCGATAAGATACAATAGACTTTGGGACTCCATGTCTAGTGATAATCTCGCTTATATAAATCTGTGCCAATCTCTCTAATGAATAACTTTCTCTTATCGCTATAAAGTGCGCAGACTTAGTCAATCTATCCACAATTACCCAAACCGCATCATGCTGACGCCTTGTCTTCGGTATCTTAGTGACAAAATCCATCGTAATATGTTCCCACTTCCATTCAGGAAAGGAAAGTGGTTGCAAACTGCCATATGGTTGCTGATGTTTGGCTTTCACAAGTCGACAAATTCTACGTCATTCCACATAGTGACCAATGTCCTTCTTCAATCTGGGCGACCAAAAGTCAACTTTATATTCATTGTACATCTTTGTGCTACTAGGATGTACAGAAAACTTTGACTGATGTGCTTCCTCGATAATCACCTTTGTCATACCCCCAAAATTTGGCACCTAGATTCTTCCATGAACACCTTTCAAACCAGACTCACTCGTTTCCGTAATCTTCTTCTGCACTCTTATGTCCTCAGCACTAATATTTTCTTCTTTTATAGCTTCCTTTTGAGCAGCTTTAACATCATCAATAATCGTGGAGGTCAACATAGTAGAGGTCATCATATAACAGCAGTCTTTGGAATATGCTTTGCGACTTAAAGCATCGGCTACCATGTTGGCCTTCCCCGGAAGATAAAGAATCTCACAATTGTAATCCTTTATAAGTTTCATTGATCGTCATTGCCTCATGTTGAGCTCTTTCTGACTGAAAATGTACTTTAAACTATTGTGGTCAGTGTACAATTGACACTTAGTTCTGTATAAGTAGTGTCTCTATAACTTCAAAGCAAATGTGACATCAGTCAACTCTAGGTCGTGAGTTGAGTAATCTTTCTCATGCTGCTTTAACTGTCTCGAAGCATAAGAAATAACCATTCCACATTGCATTAGTACAACACCTAATCCCAGTCTCGACGCATCCATATAAACTACAAAATCTTCATTACCCTCAGGTAGGGCAAGCATTGGTGCTTCACTTAAAAGTTTTCTTTAAAATTTCAAATGCTTCTCGTTGCTCGGCCTCCCATACAAAAGGCGCATTCTTTTTCGTCAATACAATTAAAGGGACTGCGATCTTTGAGAAATCATTTATAAATTCTCGGTAATAACCCGCCAATCCTATAAAACATCTTATCTTTGTAGCAAAGCGAGGCGGCTCCTTATTCCTTATTGCTTCCACTTTAGTTGGATCCACCGAAATCCCAGCTCCATAAACCACATGCCCCAAAAGTTGAATCTGTTGCAACCAAAACTCACACTTTGAGAATTTGGCATACAACTTTTCTTTTCTTAATATTTCTAGCAACTCCTTCAGGTGTATGTATAACATCAGGCATAAAACCAGGTTAGCAACTATGACCTAATCAGTAGTTATTAGCAAGTCATAACCTCATCAGTGATCATTAACAATTAATCAAGGTGATTAACAAAGTTTATAAGAAAATTCAAGTCAATTAGAAACAGTTTCATCGGTGCGATTAATAGGCAAATTAATTAATCTGATCGATTTACGATATGTTGGATTAATTCAACTAAGTACATAATTAAATTAAGATTAGTGACACTAATAATGCATTAATACACTTACTTAACATTAGTTATGCAAGACTAAAACAATTCAATAAACTAATGCATTTATAAGTATTTATGAATTTACATAAAAAGTGAAATACAAGAATACATTCTAAATACTTTTACACAAAAAATAAAAATAAAAATACAACATAAATACATCATAATGGCTGGCCCTCTAGCTAGTACAAACTAGCTTTTGACTTCAATTTTATAATGCAAAACTCCATACACAATCACAATCACATCTTCTCCTTTCATTTCGTCCAAGATCTTACTCCACCTTCACATCCTTGCTTCTTTTCAAGACCAAACTTTCTCTATAAATAGAGAGATCATTTCTCATTCATCCTCACATGTTAGTACATCTTGTGTGACGATAGCTGTCTAAGTATAGATAGCATTTTGTGTAAGTCAATTTACTCGCTATTAAATATTAACAAGTGTTTGATATATGTTTGATTATATGTGTTTGATATTGATTGTTTGTATGTTTGAACTTAAAGTTCAAAGATAAGTTCAAACATAAGTTCAAAGATAAGTTCAAACATAAGTTTGAAGGCAAAGTTCGAATTTGTTAGAGGACAAGTTCGAATAGGCCTTGGGCCAAGTTCGAACTTGTCCTAGACAAAGTCGAACCGGGTTTTATAATTAAGGGTTAATTTGATTAATTATTAGACTTTTGCAGAATTTATCAGTGTGTTTAGCAAAAGGCGATCTCGAACTTGCTAGCAATCAGAGAGTTTCGTGTGGAGAGAATCATCGTGATGGGACGATCCGTTGTTCGTCTGTCACTGTGCTAGTCTCCGTGTTTCGGTGTGCGTGGTGTATCCGTCAAGCCGCTAACGAGGATTCCGCACCCGTTGGAAGGTGTCACGTCAAGATAAGATCCGTAGTCTAGAGACCTTACAAGTGGTATCAGAGCCATTAAGGTGTTCGTGGTGTTCTTCGTGTTCACAAGTAATATCTGTGGTTTCTTGACGTTTTTGGACGGTCAAATCACGTTTTTGGATAGATTTCGAGTTTTACAAGTAAGATATCGGGAAAAGGTTGATATTAGTTCAACACTTTTGGCTGGAATCAAAGTTTTTAACCATAAAAACTTTGGTTTAATCTGAAAAGTTGAAAAAATTCGAACCTTTAGCCGTTTTTCGAACTTGCGGCGCTCGAACATCAAGGGGGTATTAGGGTTTACTCAAAATTCGAGTTTGTCAGAAAAATACGCTCCTTTCGAAGTTCTTTAGGGTTTGATTCGAGTTTGCTTAATTCGAATTTGCTCATTTTCGAATTTTCCCTAAATTCGAATTTAGGAATTCGAATTTAGTCATACCTTCGATTTTGTCACATATTTCGAATTTAGTTGAAGTTCAAACTTAATTTCGAATTTAATTCCAAACAAATTTAAAATTAATTAAATTCGATCTTCCTCAAGTTCGAAAGAGTTAATTTAAATTAATTTCGTATTAAATTAATTGAGTTTTAAATTCAAACTTTTACGAAACAATGACAAGTTTACAAAGGTTTATTGAGATGGACCATGAGGTCGGAAAGGCAAATTCTCCACCTAAGTTGATGAAATTAGAAGATTATTATTGGTGGAAGGATAGGTTCGCCGACTTCGCTAGATTCAATGATATGAGAATGTGGATTTGTATCGTCGAGGGATACATTCCACCTACAACAGAGGTTGAAGGCCGTAAACGAGTCTTGTCATATCAAATGATGAAGGATGATGATAAGAAGTTATATGAAGCCGAGAACCGAGCTTTCTCGATCATTAGAATGGATTTACCTCAGGAGGTCTTGCACACATTTCACAATCAACGAACATCAAAAGAGTTGTGGGATGCTTTGGAGAAAAGGTGTGAAGGAAATCCTAGGGTTAGAAAAGGTAGAATGGAAATGCTCAAGCAGCAGTTTGCTATTTTCAAGGCTTTGAAAAACGAAAAGTTGGATGAGACCATTACTTGGTTCTATCATTTGTTAACTGAGTTAGACAACCACGATGTCGAGTATCGTGAGTCAGAGAAGATTGTAAAAATTCTAGATGCTTTACCAGCCAAATGGGAGATGTATGTGGCGCTGATAAAGCATGATGAAGAAAAGTTTAACACTCTAACTCTAGATAAAGTCATAGGAATGCTGAGGGCCTATAACTTTGAATTGCTGAAGAAGGAATGGGATTATGACCAAGTACAAGATCCGAATATGTATTTTGGGAAGTCCAAAACTTCAGTGGCAAGTGAGTTAAAGACGACTACAACATTCTTTACGGGAGAAACATCGACTCTGGTTGAAGTAGATGACTCAAGGAGCCGGGCTTTCTTAGGGTACTCCAGACCGGAAGAAAAGCCAACTCAGTCTGCCTCTACATCTCAAGGATACTCAAAGATGCCGATGAGCGCAAAATCAGCTGAAGACCATCTAAATCTTTTGGCTTCATTTGTGGCCGCTTACGGCAATTGCGTTTAAGGGAAAATCAACGATCCTGCGTTATGGGATGAGGATTATGATCAAGTGGACCCTGATGATTTAGAAGAGATGGATCTGCAATGGTAACTGGCCATGGTGACTCAGCGAGTCAAGAGATTCATCAAGAGCACGGGCAGAAATCTCAATGTCAGCAACAATAAAATTAGGTTTGATAATTCCAAAGTTAAGTGCTACAGCTGCCAAGGTTTAGGACATTTTTCTAGAGAGTGTCAAAGACCTAAAGTTGAGAACTACCAGAACCAGTACCAGAATCAGTCTCAAGGGAGATATCAGCCGGGTAGTTCAAGTAAACAGGCAAACATAGCTGGTCTGTTAACCAATGTCACATCTAACAGACAGCTCGATGGAACATACGACTGGAGTACACATCCAGAGTCTAACGCTAGAGCCTTCATGGCTGAAGTAACAGAGTCTGGAAGTGTTGGAGCAGAGGAAGATGCAGAGGACAGCAACCAGAATGTTATCAGTCCTGTGCTAGTAGAGAAGTCAGAAGATCAGACAATTTTAGAGTTTGCTGCACAAATGGCAAACGTGGATTCAGCTCATGCTAAGGTAATTCTGAACTCCTCTACATTCCGAGATTTATGTGCTTTCTGTGCAGTACTAATGATAGATTAAATTTAGTGCTTGAATCACATACAAATCTAACTGCTCAAAATGAATCCTTAAAATCAGACAATGCTAGCCTTTTAGATATTAAAGAAGACCTTAGGAATAAGCTTAAGGCAGATGCACAAGATGTCATAGTTCTAAAAGACAAGCTGAGTGAGCAGTGTGTTAGAATAGAACTAACATATGAACATGTTGAGGCGTTAACCAAAGAGCTTAAGACTAAAGAAGTAGAGCTAGCAGAAGCTAAGATTAAAGTTGCCGAGGTGAATAGCAAATTAGAAAAGTTTAGGAATTCTTCACTAAACCTAGGGAATATCTTGGATGCCCAGCGTCAGTTTAAGAAACCAGTAGGTTTAGGGTATAATGAGAGTCCTCTAACTTTCAATGATAACTATGTACCTCAGCCTCAGGAGGAAACTGATAAATCAGTTGAATCAGAGGTCGCATCGGAACCTGTGTCTGAATCTGTTAAGGATAAAGAAACTAAGGTGACTAGTAACAATGCTAAGATTAAGAAGGTCAAATTTGTGCCATCCTCAAGTGATAAGCTTATAGGAGAAGCCAAACCTGACTTAAATATTCAAAAAGATGAAACAGTCACTATAGTTGAGTCAAAAGAACAAGACACTAGTGAAACACCTAAGTCAAAGGGCATGCATAAGAAGTCTATTGACAAAATGTCTTGTTTTAGATGTCATGAAAAGGGACATGTTGCTTCTAGTTGTCCACATAGGAAGGTAGAATCTACACCTAGAAATGAAAAGGCGGTTAAACATAAACCTTCTCCAAGTGTAGCAAGCACAAGTGGTTCTCAAAACACCGAGAAAATTGTGCAAGCCACACCTAAGACTGCTGTGAAACAAACACCTGTGTCAGGTAGACTGAATGATGTGGTTAGGACTAAATCACCAAATAGAGTCCCTAATCAATCTAGGTCAGGACCACAACAAACTTATAGGAATACTACACCTAGAAGAGCTTACACTCCGGTTAGGTCACACACTCCTGTAAGACATCAGACACCAGGTAGAACCCCGGGATATCACTCGGAAATGCATTATAATCGAAATTATTCAAGGGCTCCACAGCAAATGCCGACATAAAGTCCGAGAGTGAACTTAAATTACTCTGCACCATAACAGGCTCTAAATCAAACACCCAAGTCACCTGAAAGGAGAAATGGGTTTTTGAAAGAGTTTAAGTATGTGGATGAGAATGGTATTACCAAGTCAGTCATGGCTTGGGTTCCCCTTGATAACTAACCTATTTTCTTGCATGTGCAGGAGATAACTACAGGTCCAAACAACAAGTGGTTTGTCGACAGTGGTTGCTCTAGGCACATGACTAGGGAAAGAAGTCTGCTCACAGACTTCAAGGGAGGGAACAAGGGATTTGTATCATTCGCTGGTAATAAAGGAGGAAATATCACTGGTACTGGAGTAGTCACTAATAGGACTATCAAACTTGATCAAGTTTACCATGTTGATAAACTTGTTCACAATCTCATTAGTGTATCTCAAATCTGTGATAAAAAAAACTCAGTGGTTTTCACCGACACTAAGGCGTTAGTGCTGAAACCGGGATTTAAAGTACCTGAAGAGTGGATATTGATGAGGGCCCCAGGGAAGAATGACTTGTACATGCTAGACATGAATAAACCAGAATTTTCGATGGGACCAATATGTCTTCTATCAAAAGCTTCAGAGACCGAATCCGTTTTATGGCACAGACGCATGGCACACTTGCACCTAAGAAAAATTAACTACATCACTAAGAATGGACTGGTGCAAGGTGTTCCAATGAAGAGTTTTCAATTTGAAGACAAGTGTGTTAGGATCTGAATGTAACTACCTAAGATTAACTGATTTGAATTGATCAGAGTATAAACCAATAACCTTGTACTGAATCAAAGTCTAATTAAGAAGTTTGCGGAATAACACTTAATTATTTTAATAGAAGCTTTCAGAATCCATAACAGATAAATATAAATGAATAAACAAAATTGCTTGTATTGCTAAACTCAATGATTACAATCACCTCTAATCTGTTTGATTAGACGAAGAACACAAATTGTTCTTAGGGTTTTACAACCTTAGAGGCTTATGAAAACTTAAACAAAAAGCAATTACAAACTTGAACGTGCAGTAACTTGATTACAATAGAAAAACCTATTCTATGTAGTTATAATGCTTTCTGATTTGTTTCCTTGAAGGACTCTGACTTCTCTAATAGTAGATATGCTGGAATCTTCGTGTAAATATCTTTTCCTGAATATCAGCGCTTTCTGTTTATGAAACTGTTGAGCAGCTTGAATCACTTAGCAGCTTGAACAGAGCAGCTTGAGTGAATTTACTCTGGCAGCTTGAACTTTTATACTAGCAGCTCGAACTTCTTCAACTAACAGCATGAACTTTGTACTTACACAGAAAATCTACTAACAGTCTGAGAAATCTAACTAACAGTTTGAACTACTTAGAATATTTCCCAACAATCTCCCCCTAACTTAAATTCTTTACATAAGACTTTAAGTTCTATACAAATAAGGAAATAATACCAAGTAAACTGTTATTTACAAACCAAGGCTTTCAAAAACTTACAACTGTGCAAGTTTCTGATTGACTGCCTTCAAAAATTCTTTCTTCATATCTTCTCTATCACAATATATTCTTACTGATCTCATCTGAAGTAACAAAGCCTTTGGAAGATCATAAAATTCAAAATTGAAGTACATACCAGATCCATTTGCAAATTTGAGTCTGTAAGTCTTTCATTTGACAAACAGATCAATTTGTGCAATCTTCATCTCCTTGGCATCTTCTATATCTTTCCTTATTGACTCAGGATCAAAAATACTCTTCAGATCTTTGATGGCTTGCTTTACTTGTGGAAGAGAGGATCTAACTTGTGTTACAGACCAAACATGATGCATTCTTGTGAGCTCATCTCTGCTCATCCCTTGGACTATATGCATTAGGCTCTTATACTCTTCCTCGGGACCAGATTCCCTTCTTACTACAAACTGATATCTTAAGTCAATGTTGTCCATTGGCTTAGCATACCAGTAATTAATAAGGGGTTTTGTGAAGTCCTGCTGGTCTAAGGTTTTCTCTATTTCCATCACTTTCTGCAGCTGATGCTCAAACAGCACCCTTTTAACCTGATCAAGCTTTGCTTGTGACATTGTATCTGATTGAGGAATAGAAGCAGCAGCTTGAATAGAAGGAGCAGGATCACTCACACCAGCCTGAACATTACTTATACCAGCTTGAGCTGGATCTTGTGATCTTTGAACTTCTTGGGAGACTTTGGCTACCTTATGCTTTTCCATTTCTTTGTCATAGATGTCTTGCAGCCTCTCTGTGCTCATGGACTGAGCCATCTTCTTTGGGATGCCATCTGAAAAGGCAAAATTGATTAAGAATCTTCTATGCTCGGCCTTTGAATGCCCTGTTGGCATTTTCCTCTTTTTCTCATTCTGCTTGACCACAAACCCTCTTAGGTAATCACCTAAGGTTTTATCATCTTGCATTGGGGCATGGGTTTGCTGGTCTAAAGCCTGATCTTGTTCTTCTACTATCTTTCTGGCAATTTCAGCATCAAAGGCAACCTGGGCTTCTCTAGAAAGAAATTTGTGCTTTGGAGATCAATGAGAATACCCTTGCCTTTATCCTTGGTTGCAGATAATGTAGCTTGGACTGTACTGATGGGAGCCAGAATTCCTTCTCTGATAACAACTCCAGTTGCTCTTGTAGAAGCAGCTTGAGTTTCTAGGCTAACAGCTTGAGCAGCTGTTGGGACTGCTAGCCTAGATTCTTAGACTGTTGGAGCTGCTTGGACTGATTGGGGGATCTCCTGATTCTCCCCCTTTTTGGAAGCATTGGTTTGGTCAGGAGGACCTACAGCCTTTGCTAATTGGGTTCGAATCAGTTGCTCTAATTTAATGATCTTATTGCCACAGAGGGTGAACCCTCTGTGGAGATAATCCTTTCTTTGATTTTGAGCAGCTTCTGTCTGTCTTAGTGCAATAATTTGTGCCCCCTGTGCAGCAATGATGGACTGATGGTATTCCAACATTGCTACAACAGGTTGCAGCTTAGGATCCGTCAATAGCATAAGTTGCAGACTAGCCTCAAGATCAGCAAACGAATGTGGTGCTTGTGATCTATCACTGGCAGGAATATCAGAAGTAGAAACCTCTGGGCCCCTCTGTTCTTGGTACTGGGGACTTCCAGATGGTGCTTGCACACCTTCTGTTGCCATGAGTGTGGTCTTATGGATGTTGACCCTGTCCTGTGCCTCTTGTGCAGATGCAACAGTAGTGTCAGCCACAGAACCCATATGGACAATCTCTGTTGAGATGTCCACCTCCAGATTGAGGTTGGGAGTGTCCTCAATGGGTGCCCTATGGATATTTTGTGCAGAAGTGTCCTCCTGCACAGGGTTATTTGGCTCTTGTAAGAGGGCTGAGGAGGAAGGCGCTCCTAGACCTCTTTTCCTTTTGTATAATATGATTGGGGATGTGGGTTTAACAATAGGAACAGAAGGCATTTGAGTATAATGAGGAGTGGGTTGGGGTCCTGGGGGTGAAGCAGTAATGTTAGGTTGAGCCTGCTCAGGACCCTCTCCTCTGTTTCTTGGAATGATGTCCAACATTGAAGAAGGAAATGGGACATCAACAGTCAAAACATTGGCACTTGTTTTTAGAAGTCGTTTTATTGATGGTAAAGAGTGCTTATGGGAAACATGAATCCTTTTATGTATATTGAGAATACTGCAAGTTCTTGCAATAATTTCAGCCAAAAATCTAGGATACATAAAAAATTTCCCATGTTTTAGGGCATGATGCCTTAGCATACCCTGAAAAATCATAGTAGAAAAATTGAACTGTTGGCCCGTTGATAGACACACTAAGGCAGTGGCTATATTTGATGAAAATTCTGACCAACCAGTTCTTTTTGGGCTTATACATTGCTAAAATAATATGTACAAGATACTTCCACTTAGGGGCAAAATTTGTTTTAAAGAAAGTAAAAGATTCAGCAGGTCCCCTATACCCAATATTACGAAGACTGTTATGTAAAGCAGTAAGGGATAAGTCTGTTATACCTAAGGCATCTTGAAGATGCAAGTGTTGGCGTATGATCTCCTCATTGATAGAAACAGTGTTGCCATCAATTTTGGATGTCAAAGATGTGACTCCATTAACGATTTTGAGGGAGGCATGTTTCCAGAACTGTTCTATATGAGAGATGTAGATAGTGGGATTAATGGTTAGGGCATGATGGATATGGGAACTTCGAAGGAAGTCCATCATGTCGTGGAATGGTTCAAGATCAGCGTGTTTGAGAGAGTAGGGAAGACAGTTGTGTTCTTTTACAAACTCCATTGATGATCGATGAAGTAGGGTTGCAGAGATGTGCGTGGGAATTACTCAGAGAATCGAAGAAGGGTTGTGGAAGATATTTTGCAACTGGTAGTTACAATTGAACGAAACTGGAACCTTTAAAGGTTTTGAAAATATCTAAACCCGCGCACACACTTATGGAAATTACCAGATTACCCTGCACACTTTGACAGATCAAGTGAAACAACTAACAGTCCGAGAAAATGAACTAGCAGCTTGAGAAAAGACTCAAGCTGTTAGTTGAAAATTAAGTAACTACTAATGAAACAGTGGCTCCTCCTTAATCAAGCATTTTCATGAAATAAGAGAGAATAAAGAAAAACAAATTAATCCGTATTAACCATGCCAATATTTGATACTAGGAAGGTGAATCTTCCTACTTCAAATGGTTTTGTAAATAGATCAGCTAACTGATCATCAGTATGAATTTTGGTAACTTGGATTAATTTCTTCTCATTACAGTCCCTTATAAAGTGAAATCTAATGTCTATATGCTTGGTTTTGGGAAACTTCACTGGATTTTGTACAATGCTAATTGCACTTGAGTTGTCAATATAAATGGGAGTGGATAAGAAATTCATACCATAGTCTCTCAGTTGATTCTGAATCCACATCACTTGGGAGCAACAACTTGCAACTGCTACATATTCTGCTTCAGTAGATGAAGTGGAGACAGTTGTTTGCTTTTTGCACTGCCAAGAGACTAATCTTGTTCCCAAATAATGACATCCACCAGTTGTGGATTTTCTGTCAATGTTGCATCCTCCATAGTCACTGTCAGAATAGGCTGTTAATTCAAGAGGAGAGTCTTTAGGATACCAGAGGCCTAAATGTGGTTGGCCTTTGAGATATCTAAAGATTCTCTTAACAGCAACCAGATGGGAGTCCTTTGGAGAGCATTGAAACCTGGCACAAACACAAACAGCAAACATAATATCAGGTCTAGAAGATGTTAGATACATAAGAGATCCTATAATGGAACGGTATAGATGAATGTCCACATTTATTCCATCTTTGTCTGTATGAAGTTGCTTGTGAGGATCCATAGGAGTACTTGCAACTTTGGTATCTTTGTACCCAAACTTTTCCAGTATGTCTTTAACATACTTTGATTGACTTATGAAGAGACCTGAGGGCTTCTGCTTGACTTGCAATCCTAGAAAGAAGGTGAGTTCTCCCATTGAACTCATTTGAAACTTTTTGTGCATAAAGGCTTCAAATTCTTTGCATAGACTATCATTGGTTGACCCAAAGATGATATTATCAACATATATCTGTACAAGCAGAATCGCAGATTTGATGCACTTTCTGAATAGTGTTTTGTCCAGAGTACCTCTCTTGAACCCATTCTGTAGAAGGGATGATGACAAAGTGTCATACCATGCTCTAAGGGCTTGGTGGAGTCCATAGAGGGCCTTGTCTAGTTTGTAGACTCTGTCTGGATACTTGTAGTCCTCAAATCCAGGAGGTTGACATACATAGACCTCTTCTTCAATTGTGCCATACAGAAAAGCAGACTTCACATCCATTTGATACACTTTAAACCCTTTGAAGCTTGCATAAACTAAAAACAGTCTGATGGCTTCGATTCTTGCCACTGGAGCAAAGACATCATCATAATCTATTCCTTCCTCTTGAGTGTACCCTTGTGCTACTAGTCTTGCTTTGTTCTTGATGACTATCCCTCTCTCATCCTTCTCGTTTCTGAACACCCATCTTGTACCAATGGCTCTCTTTCCTTTAGGAAGATCAACAAGTGTCCATACATTCTGAATCTTGAATTGTAGTAGCTCTTCCTGCATTGCCTCAATCCAGGATGAATCTTTCAAAGCTTCTGAAGCCTTTTTAGGTTCTAGCTGAGACATGAAACAGGCAAGTTCAAATGCAGCTAGACTAAATTCAGAAACTGTTGGTTCAGCAGCAGCAGTCTCATTGTGAACCATTGTCCTTGTTTGCACAGGAGTGCGTGGATCACCCATTATTTGATTGAGAGGATGATACTTGTGAACCCTGAGTGTTGGCTCTCTATTTGTCTGGAAAGAGGATTCAAGATTTGTATCATCTCCATCAGGACCAGTTGATGGTTCAGATTCTGGAACAGCTTGACTTGAATCTGGGACTGTTTCCCTTTGTGTTGGAGCTGTTCTCTCAGGACTTGGGAGCTGCACTTCATTGTCTGGATTTGAATCATGTTGAGCATTCAGAACCCCTGGAGGGTCACAAGACAGAAGTGGTATAATTGTATACTCATCCCAATTATTTGAATCTGCAGCAGTTTGAAACTTTGGGCCAACAGCTTGATCATTTGTGCTACCAGCATGAGAATTTGTGTTGACAGCTTCAATCCTGTTTTCATCAGATTCTGCAGTATACTCAACAAAGCTCAGAGAATTTGTTAGTGAATCTAAATCAAACAACCAATCAGGACCAGTACCTTTGACATTTGCAGTATTTTCATTAAATTCAACATTGGCACTTTTTTCAATGGTTTTAGACACACTGTTATATACTCTATAGGCTTTGCTTTGATTTGAGTATCCTACAAAGAAACCTTCTTCAGCCTTACTTTCAAATTTACCTAAGTGAGTCTTAGTGTGAAGAATGGTGCATGGACAGCCAAAAGGATTGAAAAAGGCAATTAAGGGTAGTCTATTATGGAATAACTCATAAGGAGTTTTTCCTTGTGATTGCACAACCTGAACCCTATTTAGAACATAACAGGCTGTATTAACCTCCAACCTTTGCTATATTCATCACCCATGAATATCAACCAAAAATCACAGTAGCCTTTTAATTCTCGTTGTGGTTCCCACGACAACAAGCAGCTATGGAATAGTTTTAGAATAACTTTAATTTTATTCTTGGATTTCTAAAACATGCAAAATAGAACGACATTAAAGATATCATGTTGATCTCCTTTATCTCAATAAACACAACATGACTTCCATCAATTTAATGGTACTCTTCCTTTATCAAATGTAACGGTAACACGATCTATCGAAAAATTAATTTCAGACATGATCTTAGTGGGAGTGTTCTCTAGTTAACTGACTTAACTTCCATTACCGTTTATCTTTGAAAAATTACACTAGTTCTTTATTACAACTTCTTGTAATATTATTCAGACCCATTTTGAATCTCCTTACAAATGTATATCCATTTTCTTTAGAGGAACTGGTAAATCGATCACTCATAAAGACACCAGGATTAAAATCTAGGAGCTCTAGCAATTCAGATTAATTGCTACTAGTGGTACGTTTAGATGTTTAGTCTTGAATCTGACAGTATGCGGTTTATCTATATCTTAACAAGATATCTTTAATAACATTGTGTTCAACATTTGAGATATGTATCCATAACCACCAGAACCTGGTTATCGACAAGTGTTCCGTCAAGTTTGCCGACGAGTGTTTAAACAAGTCAAAGGCAATTACTTGATAACCATCACACAAGTTGTATACATTTCACATGTAACTTTATAAAATGCGATTACTTCTTGTCTAAACAATCCTGACTTCTCAAGTCTAATTATTTCTGACAAGTGAAATGAATTAACCTCCATGTAACTCCTTTACATTTAATTCTGCATTTTATTAGTTTCTATATAATCACGGATGACTATCTAACTCATATAATCTCTTGAACTAACTTTCAAGAATTAACAAGTTCAATGAAACTGCATTTGAACACTTGAACAATTTACACAACAACATGGTAACCCTTTTTATCTGAATATGACTACTAGCTTGTCTAATCTCCATTGACAAGTTACTATTCAAGCTCCACTTGAATCAATAGTCTATAATCATGGTTTAGTAATCTTAAACAATAGGAATTTCAAGCAATAAATTTTCAACTCCAAATATTTCTTTATTTATCCCAAAAAATATTTGCAAGAAATTCACAAAGTTGTTTACTACACCAAGATAAACTATTGATGACATGAAAAATAGTGTCCAACAGAGTATGCTCTATGATGTCTCTATGCTCCCACTGAATCTGTCATCTCTTTTCACTTCATTTTAGTCATTGCAGACATTATGCATAAAACTTTGTTCAATTGGGTATCACATATCCAAGAACAATAGAAGTGACTGAATCAGATACACGAAGTCTCAATGCGGTCAACCTTGACCGTTTCCAAGTACTTCGGACAATTCCTTTCCCAGTGCCGAGTTTCCTAGAACTCAAAGAATTTGTCATCCTTGGAATTGACTTCTCTGGTTCTAGGTTTTAGCTACTTGTTAGCTTTAACCTCCGGCTTGGAAACTTACTTTCCCTTTCGTCTCTTTCCCTATCTACTCTCCTTAATCATTCCCTCAGCAATCTATAGCATCTGATGCAGCCCACTGATCATCTTCTCCATGCATGTTGTAACAAATTACAAATTGCTAAATTCCTTCAATAAGGAATTGAGAATTAGATTCGTGGTCATGTCCTGTGTCATGGGATACCCAAGTCTGCTAAGATGATCCAGATAACCTTTCATCTTAAGTACATGGGGTCTAACAGTTGTTCCTTCTGCCATTCTGCGGGAGCTCAGAGCCTTAGTCGTATATGTTTCTCAGTACGAGCATGAGTCTGGAACATATCCTTTAGCTGGCGATACATCTGGCAAGCTGAGACGTCCATAAGGCTAGTACGCAGCTCAGATGTCATGGTCGCTAGCATTAGACAGGCAACATTGACCGAATCCTCAGAGTTCTTCTTGTTGAGATTCCTCTCCTCAACTGTAGCAGTCTCTGCAGGAGCAGGTTCTAGTGCCCTTTCAAGAATATACGACTTTCACTCTGTACTCAGAACATTTGTCGGATCTTATTTCCAGTTCAGGAAGTTGCCTCTTTTGAGTTCTCCATATCCCGAATGGACTAAACATGTGCTTTTGGGGAGGATTTTCAAGTAGGGAAAGGATATTGACGTTATCATTGTTGTTGTTACTGTTATTGCCATTGTTATTATTAAACCGCTTCTACCTCTGTCTTTTTCAACCATCTTAAACAATTTTTCAAAAATTAGTATTTGATTAACCATTGATAAATCAATAACCCAATATTTAGAATATGATTTATTAATCCTAAGAACCATTTTACTTATTCTTGCACCTAACGGAGGCTTAACCTACATGAATAAGCTACTCAGGCAGACAACTTATTACAAATTACAACCCCTTGTAACACCTTGGGCAACAGTCTTACTGAGGAACCACCACTGACACACACCATATAACAACTGCAAGTCACTGGCCCAAGTCTCACTTAGGATCCGCAATGCTCACCTCACAACTCTCCAAGTTTGCGGCGTAAGCACCCAACGAAGGCTGAACCTACGTATGACGACCGGTCACCGTGAGTGCCACTATATGGACGGTGTGCTGTGTCAGATTTTTAATTTGGGTTTATAGCCAGCTCTTACCAAGAACTAGTGGCCAGTCAGGTTAGTCTGCAGCCAGGATCCTTTCGGTTCTAAACCTTTCGGAAATTCCACAGCCCGAGCAAGACTGTCCTAGACACCACCAATTCTGGTAAACAATCCACTTAATGTACCAGTTTAAGAATTTCAACTCTTTGATCATATGACATTTTAAAAATAAATCTCCTTTTATTTGAAAAACTAATTTCATAAAAATGTCATATCTAACACCTGACAAAATAATTAAAGTTTCCGGTTTAAACTTCCTTTTATATACTTTAATTTTTCATCAAAAATGATTGTAGTTTTGATTTCTTTTATTTATCTACTTTGTCACCACAACCACACAGATATAAATAAAGCATAAAGAAATAAAACATACAATCACATGGTGACATAGCCTTGCCGACACTAAATTGGTTTCTGAGAGCCATACGGACAAACCAATTAGGTCAAAACCTAAGGGACAAAATCAACACACAAGGCAAGAAGGATGAACTCTTTCAGCTCCCACTAGCCTCAGCATCCGATGATGTCTCCGAGTGTCCTTGATGGGTGACCTTCTTCTTGATGGACATCTTCGCCAAGATTTTTTACATAATTTTAATCTAAATGCATTTGCCTATTTTCTAACCTATTACAGATTACATCATAAAACCCAGGACAATGGCACGCAGGCCTTCCCAAAAATAACCAGTAACAAAAATATAGCAAACATTAAGATTAAACAAACAACCATCACAAACAACGGGTCTCAAGGCTTGGCTATGTCACAAAAATAAATAAAGCAGTAAAGCATATTAATAATCCATAATTCATTTTCATCTTGCCATGAAAACAATTCCAAGACCAATTAATCTACCACTAATTGAAGTAATCATGTCCAATATCGTTCTTAAATTAAATACGGTTCGTAAACTCGAAATTCTGAAACACTTTCCAAAATTAGAAACTTTTTTCCCGAAAAATTCAAATTCAATTCCATCTTTGCATTATCTTTGGATTCAAAACTACACTTTTCTTAAAATATTCAATTAACAATTCAAACACCTTTGAAACTTAAACTTACTATTTTAAGAAACTTTTTATTAAACAACCTTTAATAAAATAGTTATTATTTTCAAATAATATTGATAAATAATTTAAACTACCTTTAAATAATTATCAATTAACTATTATTCTATAGAAACACCTTTCCATAAATAAATAAACTTTATTTAAAAGGTCAATTTTCTAAATAAACAATTTTAACAATAAAATATGTCTTTTAAAATATTTAAAGAAAATTGACCATCTTTAAATAACACCAAAAACTTTTCTTTATGGTTTTAAACGATTTCTACCAAAAACGTTAATGTCGAGATCAAATCTCAAAACATTAAACCATGACCGAACATGAAACTCAAAGTCACGATTTCATTAATTTGAAAATAGAATCCTTAAATTAAACTCTCTTTAATTTAATAATGCATTTTATGGAACTAAATATTAAATGCATAAATTAAATCTAGTTTATAAATTAAAATTACCATTAATTTTAATTTCAACATTAAAACTTAACTTTTAATTAAAACCGATTTAATTTAAACGACGAATTACCGGAAAATGGAAACGAACCAACTTAGTTAACCGACTCATACTCGGGTTCGATAACCCATATGAACCGAAAACAAGTAGGGTATTAAACCCTTTGACGGCTGAAATTAATCGAAACTTTTAATCAACTCACTTTGATTATTTTGATTTCCATATTCCAATTAATCGTTTAATTATCGAATCGAATAATATTTAAACCGATTTGTGAATTTTATAAAACTCATAAAGTCTCCCACTTTAATTTTGTAAAACCGAAAACACATTTAGTTACAAATGTTTAAATATTAATAACCAAACACTTTTGATTTATTAATTCGATGTTAACAAATTTAATTTAATCGTTCGAGTTTAACCGTGAATTAAAAGACATGACGGAAACAAATAATCCATCACCTCGGTTACCACATCACAACCGAGAGGTCATGGGTCTCAACCCATGGCCGAAATCTCTAGGTCTGATTTCGCGAACCGAAAAGTTTAATTTTCGACTTTAATCAATTAAACACTTATAAACAATCAAACATCAACGAAATAAAACGAACTAAGTTTTCAAAATTCCGAGTTCCGAAAAACTCCAAGGTTGGCCGAGAATCACCATGGGGTTTCCAAAACCTTTGGTCGATTTTCTCCAAGCCGAATCAAAACCTTAAACGTTTTAAGTATCGATTTCGATCGTTTAAACACTTTTAATTATTAAAAATCGAAACTTTAAGAACGTTAAACATAAATACACAAATAATACTATCATTATGTTACTTGAGGTGGCTCTGATACCACTGTTCGGAATTCATATTGTTTTTCATAAAAACATAAACTTTTAATCATATTAACGCACAGCGGAAGCTTTTAAAAATCACGGATTTTGTACACGGATCATCAAGTAAAACATAAGATGAGTAAATATGAAAGCATATAAAATCGTACCTTCGCATTCAATTACAAGAATGCACGAATAGGATGCTTTCGGTATCCACCGGTGATGACACGATCGAACGGCGCCAGGTATGCAATCAAACACACGAAGAACGAGAAAACCAAACAAACAATTGTACGACTTTGGTACGGCCGAGATGGCGACCACACACACAAACACCTTTGTGTGTGGGTGCGCCGCTCTCATCAAAATGTAGGTCACACCACACATTCAAATATATATATATATATATATATATATATATATATATATATATATATATATATATATATATATATATATATATATATATATATATATATATATATATATATATATATATATATTTGGTGTGTTGGCCGTGTATATATATATTATATATATTAATTAAAAATTTAATATATAAATATAATATATATCTTAATAATTATCTTTATTATTAAAACCTTATATAATTATCTCTATAATTATATACCCTTTAAATAATATTAATCTTTTATACATTATCTAATAATATATATAAATGGCTAGATATTTATTTATATTATCTTTTATTTATCTGTTTGTAATTATCCATCCAATTATCTTAGAATAGATGATAATACTAATTCAAATAAATCAATCTTTTATTTAATATCTAATAATAAATAAAAGACTAGATAATTATTATTTAATTATCATCATATGACAATTAAATCACTACAATATCTAATATTGCACTTTTAGTCACCGTACTTTGAGATATAATGTGAAGACCTTCCCTTATCAAAAACACTATAATTTGATCAAAATCATCCAAAATATGATATTTTGCCAAGAACACGTTTTCATCAAAAATTCCGATTTCTAAATGGTTTTAGATGATCCAAGCAGCAAATTTTGTTTCTGTTTCATTTATTAGTTTCAATTCATCATAATCTATCTTAATTTTACACATGCAACAACATTTTTCACAATTAAAATTCTTGGTTTTGGTTTCTCATAATATCCGAACCAAATATACATAGAAATTGAAATTAAAAGTGTATTTACCTCAAATTCTTGCTAATTGATGGTGTTTGATGATTGTTGTAACTTTCTTTGATCTTGAATCTTCAATTAAATGCAAATCTTATAAATTTTCTCGATGGTTTTGAAATTGCCGTGAGTTTAGAGAGAGATTAGAGAGAGAGTGATCTTTGTGTAAATGATCTTAATGATCATAAATTTGGGTTTTTATATCTTATTAAATTTTAACCCACTTCTATTTTTGTATAATACATCTCTTTTATTTTACTCAATTAAATCATAAATATAATTTAAAATTATATTTCCTTAATAAATTTTCATTTTTGATTAATATTTATAACAAAAATAATATAATATAATCATATTATCATCTCAAAATAATTTAGTACATGACTGATAAAAGTTAGGTTGTTACATATAATTAATCATCCATTAATTTAATCTCAATGATCATTTCGTGTCATAAACAATATCCAATATTGGTTATTTAATCGTTTAATTGCATCTGCTCAGTTGTGCTCATTGGTGTGACCCTCAAGTGTTTTATGAAATTAGCCATGATGCAGTAGTAATGTCATCTTTACACACCATATAGTAACACAAATACATTCATCCCATGAGTGAAGTTGTTGATAGGCTTGTTAATGAACCATTAGATGAGACAATGACAACTGTAGATCATATCCTTGAAAACAGTCCTGAATCTAAAGAAGAACTGATTCCAAATAAAGACTGTGAGTGTACAGAAGTTGAGAGAGAACCCAAAACAATGAGTGCACCTATAGAAGCCCTAACCAGTGAGAAAGGAAAAGAGAAAATGAATGTATGCAATAATGCTCCACATGTTTCTGTACATTCTAACTGTAACATTGCATCGTCCTCAAAAATTAATAAGAGGGGTTAGACTGTTCCAAACTGCACATGCCAAAAGCATGGTGTACAAAAGTTTCCCTCACAACAGTTGGTAAGGGGAAACCAAAGGAACAAGAACCAGTTATGGTCTAACAAAACTGGTTCTCCAATCAAAACAGTCAAAAGATGTTTCCACTGTGGCAGGAAAAACCATTTGGCCAGACATTGTTTGTATAAACCATCTGTTGCAAAACAGATTGTGGTTCAAAAACAGGCATCTGTTCAAAACACAAAAAATTTAAAGGCCAAATCACCTGCTAAATCAGTTCCAAAGAAGACAGTTGACCTCAGGTACTTAAAAGTCAACAAAACACAGCCTACACACCAAAAACAAGTTTTAGCAAAATCCAAAGCAAACATTAAAAGGTATGGTGTGTTAAAGGCAAAATCACAGATCAAACTGCTGATGCAAGTATTGAGACTGTCAAGTCTAAAGTTGGAACTGGTAGTGTAAATTCTGAAGCTGTTAGCACCAAAAAACCAGTTCAAACTGCTAAGTCTAAAACTGGAACTGGTACTGGATCATCTGAGACTGTTAATGAAAAGGTTGGAAAGAACACCTGAAACCTCATGTCATAACTAAATACTCTTTACAAAATCCACCAGTGGATCTCACTAAGTATAAAAAGAAACAAACAGTGTTTAGTTATGTCAATGCACAAGGACAACGCAAAACCAATTTGGTTTGGGTTTACTCCACTACTAACTAAGCTTTTATTTGTGCATGGCACCCACAGGACCCAACATAAAACAAGATGGCATACGGATAGTGGATGCTCTAGGCACATGACAGGCAATTCAGCATGCTTGTCAAATTTCAAAGGCTTTGAAGGAGGATTTGTTGCATTTGGTGGAAATTCCAAGGGAGGTAAGGTAACAGGTAAGGGTACTGTCAAAGCAGGCAATATGATCTTCAATGATGTTTTGTATGTTGAGCAGCTTAAGTATAATTTACTAAGTGTGTCTCAAATCTGTGATAAACAAAATATTGTTCTATTCACTGACTCTGAGTGTATTGTCCTTTCAAAAGATTTTAAAATCCATGAAAATCTTGTTTTCCTTAGAACACCAAGGAAGGACAATGTCTACTGTTTGGACACAGATCTTTTGTTAAAATCACATACTTTGAGCTGTTTGATATCCAAAGCATCATCTAATGAGTATGCTCTTTGGCACAGAAGGATGTGTCACATGAACTTTAAAACTATGAATGTTTTAGTTAAAAAGAATTTGGTAAGAGGTTTACCACAAAAGGAGTTCATCAGTGATGATTATTGTGTAGCATGTCTTAAAGGCAAGCAACACAAAACTTCTCATAAGGCCAAAGAAGTAATCTCATCTGCTCTTCATCTTATTCATATGGATATCTTTGGTCCAACATATGTGTTGAGTTTGAATAAAAGACCTTACTGTTTAGTCATTGTTGATGATTTCACCAGATTTACATGAGTCTACTTTCTTAGGACTAAGGATGAAACTGCTGAGCTAGTCAAATCCTTTATCCTTAAGATAGAAAACCAATCAAACTCAAAAGTTAAGGTGATCAGGTCAGACAATGGAACGGAGTTTCAAAATCATATCCTAAACAGTTTCTGTGAGTCTAAAGGTATTGCAAGGCAATATAGTGCACCCAGAACACCATAACAAAATGGTGTAGCTGAAAGGAAGAATAGAACTTTAATAGAGGCTGCTAAAAGCATACTAGCTGATTCCAAACTGCCAATGACCTTTTGGGCATAGGCAGTCAATACAGCTTGTTATGTGCTAAATAGGGTTCAAGTTGTTCAATCACAAGGGAAAACTCCATATGAGTTATTCCATCATAGAGTTCCCCTAGTAGCCTTTCTAAAGTCTTTTGGCTATTCATGCACTATTCTTCACACTAAAACTCACTTAGGAAACTTTGAAAGTAAGGCTGAAGAAGGCTTCTTTGTAGGATACTCTACTCAAAGCAAAGCCTATAGAGTATATAACAGTGTGTCTAAAACCATTGAAGAAAGTGCCAATGTTGAGTTTAATGAAAACACTGCTAATGTCAAAGGCACTGGTCCTGATTGGTTGTTTGATTTAGATTCACTAACAAATTCTCTGAGCTTTGTTTAGTATAATGCAGGAACTAATGAAGACAGTGTTGAAGTTGCCAACACAAATTCTCATGCTGGTCACACAAACATTCAAGCTGTTGGCACAAAGTTTCAAACTGTTGAAGATTCTGATAAATGGGATGAGTATACTGTACTACCACTTCTATCTTGTGACCCACCAAGGGTACTGGATGCTCAACATGACACAAATCTAGATTATGAAGTGCAAATCCCAAGTCCTGAGGTAACAGCTTCATTCAATAGGGAAATAGTCCCACCTTCTGGTCAAGCTCTTCCTGAAGCAGAATCATCAAGTGGTCCTGAAGGAGATGATACAAATCTAGGAACATCATTTCAGACAGAAAGAGAACCCACACTCAGGGTTCACAAGTATCATCCTCTGAACCAGATAATGGAAGACCCACGCACACCTGTGCAGACAAGGACAATGGTTCACAAGGAGTCAACTGATGCTGAATCAGCAGTTCCTGAATTCAGTCTAGCTGCCTTTGAACATGCATGCTTTATGTCACAATTAGAATCTAAGAAGGCATCTGAGGCTCTGAAAGATCCATCTTGGATTGAGTCAATGCAAGAAGAACTTTTGCAGTTCAAGATTCAGAATGTATGGACTCTTGTTGACTTACCTAGAGGAAAGCGAGCAAATGGTACAAGATGGATTTTTCAGAAACAAGAAGGATGAGAGAGGGGTAGTAATCAAGAACAAAGCAAGATTGGTAGCACAGGGAATTACTCAAGAAGAAGGAATAGATTATGATAATGTCTTTGCCCCAGTAGCAAGGATAGAAGCCATCAGACTGTTCCTAGCTTATGCCAGCTTCAAAGAATTCAAAGTGTACCAAATGGATGTGAAATTTGCATTCCTGTATGGTACAATCGAAGAAGAGGTTTATGTATGTCAACCCCTGGATTTGAGGACTATAAGTATCCAGAGAGAGTCGACAAACTAGATAAAGCTCTCTATGGACTCCATCAAGCACCAAGAGCATGGTATGACACTTTGTCATCATACCTTCTACAAAATGGATTCAAGAGAGGTACTCTTGACAAGACATTGTTTATAAAGTCCATCAAATCAGAGATTTTGCTTGTTCAGATCTATGTTGATGATATTATTTTTGGGTCCACAAATGACATTCTGTGCAAGGAGTTTGAGACTTTGATGCACAAAAAGTTTCAAATGAGCTCAATGGGAGAACTAACCTTCTTTATGGATTGCAGGTCAAGCAAAAGCCCACAGGACTTTTTTTAAGTCAATCAAAGTATGTTAATGACATCCTGGAAAAGTTTGGTTACAAAGATACGAAAGTTGCTAGTACTCCAATGGACACTCACAAGCAGCTTGATGCAGACAAAGATGGAGTGGATGTGGACATTCACCTATATAGATCATTGATAGGTTCACTAATGTATCTCACATCTTCTAGACCTGATATAATGTTTGTTGTTTGTGTCCGTGCCAGGTTTCAATGTGCTCCAAAGGACTCACATCTGTTTGCTGTTAAGAGAATTTTTAGATACCTCAAGGGCCAACCACAGTTAGGCTTATGGTATCCTAAAGACTCTCCTCTTGAACTAACAGCCTATTCTGACAGTGACTATGGAGGCTGCAACATTGACAGAAAATCCACCACTGGTGGATGTCAATATCTAGGAGCAATACTGGTCTCTTGGCAGTGCAAAAAGCAAACAACTGTTTCCACCTCCTCTACTGAAGCAGAATATGTAGCAGCTGCCAGCTGCTGCTCCCAAGTGATGTGGATTCAGAATTAACTGAGAGACTATGGTATGAACTTTCTATCTACTCCTATTTACATTGACAATTCAAGTGCAATAAGCATTGTACAAAATCCAGTGAAATTTCCCAAAAGCAAGCACATAGACATTAGATTTCATTTTATAAGAGATTGTAATGAGTCTAAATTAATCCTAGTTACCAAAATTCATACAGATAATCAGTTAGCTGATCTATTTACAAAACCATTTGATGTAGGAATATTCACCTTCCTAGTATCAAATATTGGTATGGTTAATATGGATTAATTTGTTTTTCATCATTTTCTCTTATTTTATGAAGTACATATTTATTTCATGTGCTTGATTAAGGGGAGACACTGTTTCATTAGAATATGCTTAATTTTCAACTAACTGCTTGAGTCTTTTCTCAAGCTGCTAGTTCATTTCACTCGTACTGTTAGTTGTTTTCACTTGATCTGTCAAAGTGTGCAGGGTAATTCTGTAATTCCCTATAAGTGTGTGCGCGGGACTAGGCTTTTTCGAAATACCAAAACCTTTAAAAGTCCCAATTTCGTTCGATTGCAACTACCAGTTGCAAAAATATCTTCCACGATCTTTTCTTTCTCTCTCTGAGCAATTCACACACAGTTGATTCAAACCCTAAATAACCGTCTTCATCTCTAATGGACTTTGTTAAAGAACACAACTGCCTCCCCTACTCTCTCAAACATGCTGACCTTCAAACATTCCACGACATGATGGACTTCCTTCGAAGTTCCCATATCCATCATGCCCTCACTATAAATCCCACCATCTATGTGTCCCCTATAGAGCAGTTCTGGAAATATGCCACAGTCAAAACCATCAATGGAGTCACATCTTTTGCATCCACAATCGATGGCAATCCCATTACCATCACTGAGGAGACCATCCGCCAACATCTTGTCTTCGAGATGCCTCAGGTATAATCGATCTATCCCTTACTGCCTTACATGAAGGACAATTTGCAATAGGGTATAGGGGCCCTACTGATTCATTTACTTTCTTTAAAGAAAATTTTGTCCCTAAATGGAAATATCTTGTGCATATCATCCAGCAATGTATAAGTCCCAAAAGAACTGGTTGGTCTGAGTTTTCTTCAAATGTTGCCACTGCCCTAGTATGTTTATCAACATGCCAACAGTTCAATTTTTCAAACATGATTTTTCAGGGGATGTTGAGACATCATGCCCTAAAGAATGGGAAATTTTTGATGTATCCCAGATTTTTGGCTGAAATAATTGCAAAATCTTGCAATAATTTTAATATACATAAAAGGATACATGTTTCCCATAGGCACTCTTTATCATCAATAAAAAGACTTTTAAAACCTAGTACCAATTTTTTGAGTGTCGGTGTCCCATTGCCCTCTGCAACGCTGGGCATCAATCCAACAAACCGAGGAGAGGGTCCTGAGCAGGCTCAGCCATCCATCACTGCCTTCACCCCCAGGACCCCAACCCACTCCTCATGATACAAACATTCCCTCTACTCCTTCAATTACACATACATCCCCACCCCCCACACTCCTAAAATACCAAAGACAAAGGGTTTCAGGAGCTCCTTCCTCCTCAGCCCAAGCACCAGAGCCAAATATCCATGTCCAGGAGGACACTTCTGCACAGAATATACAAAGGGAACCCACTGAGGAAACTCCCACCCTCAATTTGGAGGTGGACATTCCATCAGAGGATGTCCGTCCATATGGGGTTTGTGGCTGACACTACTAATGTCTCTGCACAAGAGGCACAGTCAACAGAGGGTGTGCAAGCACCTTCTGGAAGTCCCCAGTACCAAGAACAAAGGGTCCCATATGTTTCTACCTCTGGAATTCCTGCCAGTGATAGATTTCAAATACCTATATCATTTGATGATCTTGAGGCTAGTATGCAACTCATGGTATTGACGGATCCACAGCTGAAACCTGTTGTAGCCATATTGGAACATTATAAGTCCCTTATTGCTACACAGGGGGCACAAATCACATCTATGCAACAAACCATAGCAGCTCAACATCAGCCTCTGGATTATTTTCATCAAGGGTTCACCCTATGTGGAAATAAGATTATTCAACTTGAGAAGATGGTTCGAACCCTGATTGCAAAGGTTGTAGGTCCACCTGGCCAAACCAGTGCATCCAAAAAGGGGGAGAATGAGGAGATCCCATCTTTAGTCCAAACAGCTTCAACCGCCTCTCCAACAGTCGGAGTCTCTAGGCTAACAGTCCAAACAGCTACTAAAGCTGTTAGCCTAGAAACTCAAGTTGCTCCTTTCAGGACAACTGGGGTTGTCATCAAAGAAGGTTCTCAGGCTCCTGCCACAGCAGTCCAATCCACAGCATCAGCTTCCAAAGATAAGGGCAAAGGCATTCTCATTGAATCTCCAAAGATTAAATTTTCTTCTAAAGAAGCCCAGGTTGCTCATGATGCTGATTAGTAAGGCAATTAGCAGAGGAACAGGATGAACTTTAGACCAGCAAACTCATCCTCAAATGAAAGATGATGAAACCTTAGGTGTCTATCTAAGAGGGTTTGTGGTCAAGCAGAATCAGAAGAAAAGGAAAATGCCAACAGGGCATTCAAAGGCAGAACATATAAAATTTGTGATTAACTTCTCTGCATCAGCTGGAATACCAAGAATAATGGCTCAGTCATGGCCAACAGAAAAGCTACAGGCCTTACATGACAAAGAGATGGAAAAACAGAAAGCAGCCAAAGTCTCCCAAAAGTCCAAAGCCAACAAGAATCAGTTCAAGCTGGTGTTAGTGATCCTCCTCCTCAAATAATGATGGATCGGGTAAAAAGAGTGTTGTTTGAGCAACAGCTTCAGAAGGCTCTAGAAATTGAAAAGGCCCTAGATCAGTATGACTTCTCCAAACCGCCTATTACTTACTAGTATGCCAAATCAATGGATGACATTGATTTGAATTATCATTTTGTAATCAGAAGAGAAGCTGGTCCAGAAGAAGAATATAAGAGCCTAGTTCAGATGGCACAAAGGTTGACCAGAGATGATATGACAAAAATGCATCACATTGGATCTGCTAGTCATTCAAGGTCTCACTGTGTATGGGTTCAAAGAAATGTAAAAGACCTTAGAAGCATTTCTGATCCAGAGTCTACAAGAGTGGAAATGGAAGCTGCCAAGGAGATGAAGATTGTACAGATTGGTATATATGCCAAATCAATGACATATAGACTCAAATTTGCAGACAGATCCAGCAGGTTCTACAATCTTGAGTTCTTTAATCTGCCAAAGGCCTGGCTACTTCAAATAAACTCAATGAAAATACACTGTGACGAAGAAGAGTTGAAAAGAGATTTCAAAAAGGCAATCAATCAGAAACTTTCACAATTGTAAGTTTTTGGATGCCTTAGTTTGTAAATAACAGTTTTACTTTGTTTTATTTCCTTATTTTGTATAGAAACTTAAAGTCTTGTGTAAAGAGTTTAAGTTAGGGGGAGATTCTTGGGAAATATTCTAAGTATGTCAAGCTGTTAGTTAGATTTCTCAAACTGTTAGTAGATTTTCTGTGTAATTACAAAGTTCAAGCTGTTAGTTGAGTAAGTTCGAGCTGCTAGTTCAAAAGTTCAAGCTGCCAGTGCAAAAGTTCAAGCTGCTCAAGTTCAAGCTGCCAGTGCAAAAGTTCAAGCTGCTCAAGTTCAAGCTGCTCAACAGATAAAGTTCAAGCTGCTCAACAGTTTAACAAACAGAAAGTGCTGAAATTCAAGAAAAGATTTATATTTGAAGATTCAAGCATATCTACTACCAGAATAAATCAGAGTTCCTAAAGGAAACAAATCAGAAGGCTTTATATATAGATAGAATAGGTTTTTCTATTGTAAGCTCTGCACGTACAAGTTTTTGATTCAATTGTAATTGCTTTCTGATTAAGTTTCTCAACCCTATAAGGTTGTAAAACCCTAAGAACAGTTTGTGTTCTTCGTCTAATAAAACATATTAGAGGTCATTGTAATCAGTGAGTTGGCAATACAAAAGATTTGATTTTGATTATAATTATGTGTTATTTGTTCTGAAAGTTTTTCTTAAAACAATTAAGTGTTATTCCACAAACTTCTTAATTGGACTTTGATTCAATACAAGGTTATTGGTTTTATACTCTGATTCATTCAAACCATTTAATCAAAAAATCCCAACTTCAGTCCAAACAGCTTCAACCGCCCCTCCAACAGTCCCAGTTTCTAGGCTAACAGTCCCAACAGCTACTCAAGTTGTTAGCCTAGAAACTCAAGCTGCTCCTTTCAGGACAACTGGAGTTGTCATCAAAGAAGGTTCTCAGGCTCCTGCCACAGCAATCCATCACAGCATCAGCTTCCAAAGATAAGGGCAAAGGCATTTTCATTGAGTCTCCAAAGATTAAATTTTCTTCTAAAGAAGCCCAGGTTGCTCATGATGCTGAATTAGCAAGGAAATTAGCAGAGGAACAGGATGAACTCTTAGACCAGCAAACTTATTCTCAAATGAAAGATGATGAAACCTGTGTTTATCTAAGAGGGTTTGTGGTCAAGCAGAATCAGATGAAAAGGAAAATGCCAACAGGGCATTCAAAGGCAGAACATAGAAAATTTTTGATAAACGTCTCTGCATCAGCTGGAATACCAAGAATAATGGCTCAGGCATGGCCAACAGAAAAGCTGCAGGCCTTACATAACAAAGAGATGGAAAAACAAAAAGCAGCCAAAGTCTCCCAAAAGTCCAAAGCCAACAAGAACCAGTTCAAGCTGGTGTTAGTGATCCTCCTCCTCAAACAAAGATGGATCAGGTAAAAAGAGTGTTGTTTGAGCAACAGCTTCAGAAGGCTCTAGAAATTGAAAAGGCCCTGGATCAGTATGACTTCTCCAAACTGCCTATTACTTACTGGTATGCCAAATCAATGGATGACATTGATTTGAATTATCATTTTGTAATCAGAAGAGAAGCTGGTCCAGAAGAAGAATATAAGAGCCTAGTTCAGATGGCACAAAGGTTGACCAGAGATGATCTGACAAAAATGCATCACATTGGATCTGCTATTCATTCAAGGTCTCACTGTGTATGGGTTCAAATAAATGTAAAAGACCTTAGAAGCATTTCTGATCCAGAGTCTACAAGAGTGGAAATGGAAGCTTCCAAGGAGATGAAGATTGTACATATTGATATATATGCCAAATCAATGACATATAGACTCAAATTTGAAGACGGATCCAGCAGGTTCTACAATCTTGAGTTCTTTAATCTGCCAAAGGCCTGGCTATTTTAAATAAGCTCAATGAAAATACACTGTTACAAAGAAGAGTTGAAAAGAGATTTCATAAAGGCAATAAATCAGAAACTTTCACAATTGTAAGTTTTTGGATGCCTTAGTTTGTAAATAACAGTTTTACTTTGTTTTATTTCCTTATTTTCTATAGAAACTTAAAGTCTTGTGTAAAGAGTTTAAGTTAGGGGGAGATTGTTGGGAAATATTCTAAGTATGTCAAGCTGTTAGTTAGATTTCTCAAACTGTTAGTAGAATTTCTGTGTAATTACAAATTTCAAGCTGTTAGTTGAGTAAGTTCGAGCTGCTAGTTCAAAAGTTCAAGCTGTCAGTGCAAAAGTTCAAGCTGCTCAAGTTCAAGCTGCTCAACAGATAAAGTTCAAGCTGCTCAACAGTTTAACAAACAGAAAAGGCTAGTAATTCAGGAAAAGATTTATATTTGAAGATCCAAGCATATCTACTACCAGAAGAAATCAGAGTTCCTAAAGGAAACAAATCAGAAGGCTTTATATAAAGATAGAATAGGTTTTTCTATTGTAAGCTCTGCACGTACAAGTTTTTGATTCAATTGTAATTGCTTTCTGATTAAGTTTCTCAACCCTTAAGGTTTTAAAACCCTAAGAACAGTTTGTGTTCTTCGTCTAATCAAACAGATTAGAGGTAATTGTAATCACTGAGTTGGCAATACAAAAGATTTGATTTTGATTATAATTATGTGTTATTTGTTCTGAAAGTTTTTCTTAAAACAATTAAGTGTTATTCCGCAAACTTCTTAATTGGACTTTGATTCCATACAAGGTTAATGGTTTTATACTCTGATTTATTCAAAACAGTTAATCAAAAAATCCCAACTTCAGTCCAAACAGCTTCAACCTCCCCTCCAACAGTCCCAGTTTCTAGGTTAACAGTCCCAACAGCTACTCAAGTTGTTAGCCTAGAAACTCAAGCTGCTCCTTTCAGGACAACTGGAGTTGTCATCAAAGAAGGTTCTCAGGCTCCTGCCACAGCAGTCCAATCCACAGCATCAGCTTCCAAAGATAAGGGCAAAGGCATTCTCATTGAATCTCCAAAGATTAAATTTTCTTCTAAAGAAGCCCAGGTTGCTCATGATGCTGAATTAGCAAGGAAATTAGCAGAGGAACAGGATGAACTCTTAGACCAGCAAACTCATGCTCAAATGAAAGATGATGAAACCTTAGGTGTTTATCTAAGAGGGTTTGTGGTCAAGCAGAATCAGAAGAAAAGGAAAATGCCAACAGGGCATTCAAAGGCAAAACATAGAAAATTTTTAATAAACTTCTCTGCATCAGCTGGAATACCGAGAATAATGGCTCAGTCATGGCCAACAGAAAAGCTACAGGCCTTACATGACAAAGAGATGGAAAAACAAAAAGCAGCCAAAGTCTCCCAACAAGTCCAATGCCAACAAGAACCAGTTCAAGCTGGTGTTAGTGATCCTCCTCCTCAAACAAGGATGGATCAGGTAAAAAGAGTGTTGTTTGAGCAACAGCTTCAGAAGGCTCTTGAAATTGAAAAGGCCCTGGATCAGTATGACTTCTCCAAACTGCCTATTACTTACTAGTATGCCAAATCAATGGATGACATTGATTTGAATTATCATTTTGTAATCAGAAGAGAAGCTGGTCCAGAAGAAGAATATAAGAGCCTAGTTCAAATGGCACAAAGGTTGACCAGAGATGATCTGACAAAAATGCATCACATTGGAGCAAAGTGGGCGAAGCGACATCGTTTTATGCAAGGAGCTTCATCCGCTTCTGCTCCAGAGCCTGAGATTCCAGCTGTTCAACCATCCATCACGCCATCACCAATTACATCCATTCCATCTACATCATCCATTCCATCCACATCGTCCACATTCACTGATAATCAGTGTTTTACAGAGCTGAGGAGCAAAGTGCATTTCCAAACAGTCCAAATCTTCCAGCTTACCAAAGTAGTCAACGAAATTCAAGCTCATAACGCCAGACTTGATCAGGAGAACGCCGAACTGAAAACAACTGTTTCTGATCAAGCTTCTGAGATCAAATCAATGAAGTCCCTCCTGGAGCAGTTAATGAAAAATCTTCAAGCTCAGGGGGAGACAAGCTGCAAAGAAGCTGAAGTGATAAGGAGAGAAGATGATGACGTCAATGATCCCGATGCAAGAAAAGAAAGTGAACTAGCAGATTTTCCAACTGCTCAGCATGCAACAATTCAGGGGGAGCTAGGTCAGTCTGCTGCAATGGAAAGAGCTGAAGGTGAAGCTTCAAAGACCATCGAGAGCGAGATGATAGATGCTCTGATGGATATTGAAGAAGAAGAAATAGTGTTTGATTTTGAAGATGATGTTGAAGATTTGGAGGAAGGGGAGTTTGTACCTGAAGACATAGTTGATTGGAGATCAGATGAGGAGGCGATGGAAGATGAAGAAGACAATGTTGATGAAGTGATCTGTGAAGACCTCCCCTTACGAGGCGGTAGTCACGAGTCTAGGTCCCACATCATGCAATACGATATCAACCATAAATAAGATAGAGTAATTAATTGCAGAATTATTAAATTACAGTACAAACATATTAGGATAAGTTTAATACAGATTATGATTTTTAAATTAAACTTATAAAGGGCACAAGTCTAATCTAATTCATGTCATCATATAATCAAGATTGTAAGGTCTACACACTACAGATCTATCTAGACGCGACACCGTCAACGAGTGCGGAATCCTCGTTAACGGCTTGACGGAAAACAACTCTCACACGGAACACGGAGACTATCAACAAGCTGTACGGACGAACACGAACGCACCTACTAGATGATTCTCTCCGAAAGAACACTCACAAAGCTGATAAACTCGAGATCGCCTTTTGCTAATCACTCTCACGAAATCTGCAAAAGTCTACTCTGCTAAAAGTCTTTTTGAAGTTCGACAGAACCTCTGAGCCGTTAAAGATATTTTTTATAAATCGAGTTTACCCTTATTTATAGAGACAAATTCGAGTTTGTCTAGGACAAATTCGAATCTGGCCCAAGGCCCATTAGAATTTGTCCTTAATCATTAGATTTGAATTTGCCTTTAACCACTACATTCGAACTTGACTTCTATCACTTCAAATTTACCTTAAATTCGAACCTCACATATATCAATAACAAAACTAGACTGCTGTCGTCACACCAGATGTACCAACAAAGATAAATCTACCCAGACCACCACATTATCATCTTCCAATTAGTACCAAAAAGGGGTTTGCTGAGTAGAGGTCTATGAGAACTCCTGTCTTGATCTTGTAAGACCTCAGTACTAGGTCCGGTAGTTAACTTTCCTTTATCTTTTCCTGTAAAAATGGTAAGTAGCAACTGTAAGCAATGCTTAGTGAGTAAATAGATTTTCAATTTAACATGCATTGTCAAGCGGATCATCAGTATTGCGTGATATGTCTTGGCTGCCGCTACAGCCCTCATGACTGAGACATAGAAGTCATAGAGTCGGATGATGTTCAAGCCACGCTCACGCTTAAATCGTGCGGATCAGCCACATACTGGGCTAGCTACCAGTAAATAAACATGGCGGAACATCGGAGGGTCATTACCAACTTCAATAGAACTGGTGAAATAGCCAGCTCTAGAACAATAGACCGACAAGGATAATCAAGCTGAATCAATATGTCAAAGTATATGCAATGATGAATCATATGTAATCAAAGTCATGAAAGCAATAATCTCAAAGCAATATCAGAAATGAACTGTAAATGCAATATCATATGAAGTGATAAATCAAATAGCTATCATGATCCACTAGGCAACACTGAACCATGGTGAGCACAGGTCACAATCCAGCTGATAATATGAATGTCAAATCAATCTAACATCAACAATATGTCTCAACCGGAAATTCTAGCATGTTAAATCTGAATATCTATAACTCACAGATCTGGGGTCTTTATCAAGCAGATGTAAAATCCACCACCTGAGTTACCTCAGGATTTATCTTTAATCTTTGTCAATCTGTTCTCTGTCAATTCTTTTCAATTCAAAGACCCGCTTTCAATCTTTAAATCTTTGTATCTATGTTCAGAATTTCACTGAACCTGTCCAGAATTATCATATCAATCTCATGTCACTATTATCATCTTTTAGCTTTAAAATCTTTATTTTATATCTGATTCTGATAACTGATCATTCATCTATCTTTCTTTCGTTCATATTCTTTGTTTCATTAAATTCTCAAAAGATCAGTATATATATATATTAATATATATAATCATTTTGCTAATTATTTTGTTAATTTATGCGTTGTTCATGTGTTTTATTCAATATATTCGAATTTAAAGAGGGGGATTCGAATTTATGTAATAAATTCGAATATGTTGATAAATTTGAAGGCATGAATCTCGAATTTATGGTTAAAATCGACTACATTTCTAAATTCGAATGCATGATTCGAACATGGGGATAAATTCGAATCCTTAGTTTCGAACATAGGGTTTAATTGGAACCCATGATTCGATTTTAGCTCTAATCGATTTTGTTCTTGGCATCTCGAATTTGTTCATATTTTAAAGCTTTTAAACATGCATTTCTAAGTCTAAAATCATGAATATGCTAAGTATTAAGCCTAGGTTCGATTCTATTATACATATTCTATCAAAATCGAGATAAAACTTAAGTAAATAGCTTTATTCGAATGAAAGATAGACAAATTCGAAAAACCGAAAATATGGAAGCTTAGAATGTCGATTCTTACCTCAAATTCGTATGAAATCGCACATGTAATAGCAGATTCTTGTAGTACTCTTCAAGACCTTTCCAATGACGTATAGAACTCGATAATTGGCCGGTCGGTTTGGGAGAAAAACTAGAGAGAATGTTGATTTTCAGAGAGAGTAGAGAGAGAGAGCAGATTTCTTAATTATGATTTAATGGCTATTAATTTTTGTTAATATACTCCAATTTATCTATTTTGTACAGTTAACCCACTTTTACTTTTGTATCTTACATCTCTTTTATTTAATTATCTTTAATAATTTATTAAATCATAATTTAAATATTTATATAATTTAATTAAATATTTCATAACTTAATTAAATTACAATTCAAATAATGTAATAAAATTACATTATTGGTTCAAAATACTGAAATTAAATTTAGCTAAAGTCTAGGTTGTTACAGAATGGGCTCCACCACGCACAAACTTCGTCCCCGAAGTTAGCTATGTTCGAACAGACTGGGATAAGTAGCTTTCATAACATCTTCAGATTCCCAAGACTGATGCGAACCTTTGTGGTGTTTCCACTGGACGAGCACCATCTGTATCTCTTTGTTTCTAAGCTTTTTGGTCTTCGAGTCCATAATACATTCTGGCTCTTTAACCACTCGAAGCTTTTCATCAATATGCAGGTTAACATGTGGTATTTGCACTTCTCTTTCATCTGCTAGGCTCTTTCTCAAGTGACTAACATGCAATACAGGATGTATTCCAGATAAGTCTGTTGGCAGTTCAAGACGATAAGATTGATTTCCTATATTTTCGACAATCTTGAATGGGCCAATAAATCTCGGAGCTAGCTTGTTTCGCTTTATGTATCTTACCACATTCTTCATTGGGGATACTTTCAGCATCACCCAATCGTTAACCGCAAAGCTGATAGAACTGTGTCGATTATCATAATATGACTTCTGTCTGCTTTGAGCTTCAAGGATGTTTCTTCTAACCAGTTGAATCTTCTCATGTGTCAACTGTAGAAGGGCAGGACCCGCTATCGGTGATTCACCTGTTTCGCGCCAATAGGTGGGAGTTCTGCACTTTCGTCCGTATAAAGCTTCAAAAGGAGCCATCTTGATCGTTGAATGATAACTGTTATTGTATGAGAATTCGACCAAAGGCAAATGGTCATCCCAATTACCACCTAGATCAAGAACGCAGGCACAGAGCATATCTTCTAGAGTCAAGATAGTGCGTTCACTTTGCCCATCTGCACTTGGGTGATAAGTTGTACTCATGGAGATTCGAGTACCCATCCCTTCTTGCAGCGCTTTCCAGAATCTCGAAGTGAAACGACTATCACGATCAGAGACGATAGATTTTGGCACACCGTGACGAGAAATAACCTCGGTGATGTACATCTGTGCCAATCTATCCAGAGAGTATGTATCTTTCATCGGTATGAAATGAGCTGACTTCGTTAATCGATCCACGACTACCCAGATGGAGTCGTGCTGTCTCTTGGTCCTTGGCAGTTTCGTGACAAAATCCATGGTTATATTCTCCCACTTCCACTCGGGAATTGGCAGTGGTTGCATATCCCCGAAGGGTTTCTCATGTTCTGCCTTAACCATTTGACATACTCTGCATCTTTCAACGAATCGACCGATGTCTTTCTTCATCCCTGGCCACCAATAATCAGCTTTTAAATCGAAGTACATCTTTGAGCTGCCAGGATGAATAAATAATTTGGACTGATGGGCTTCAGATAGAAGAGTGTTGCGGATTGAACCATACTTAGGAATCCAGATTCGGTTTCCCTTGAGACATTGATGTCCCATATGGTTCAGAGATAAGAATTGTAATTGCCCCTTGAGAATTTCAGAACAGAGATTCTCTTCTTTCAGTGCTTCAACTTGAGCAGATCTGATGTCTTCGATAAGATCGGAAGAGAATACAACAGGGGTCAGGGCATGGCAACACTTTTCGGGATATACTTTCCTACTCAAAGCATCCGCGACAACATTAGCTTTGTCGGGATGATATAGGATCTCGCAATCATAGTCCTTGATAAGCTCCAAGGACCGACGTTGTTTCATATTCAGATCCTTTTGAGTAAAGAGATGTTTGAGACTCTTATGATCGGTGTAAAGCTGACACTGAGTCCCATAAAGATAATGACGCCAGATTTTCAGTGCAAAGGTAACGGCAGCCAACTCAAGATCATGAGTTGGTGCACTTTTCTCGTAGTCTTTCAATTGCCTTGAAGCGTAGGCAATAACCTTTCCCCTTTGCATGAGGACACAGCCTAAGCCAGTACCAGATGCATCGCTATAAACGACAAAGTCATCATTGCCTTCTGGTAAGGCTAGGATCGGCGCTTGAATAACTTTCTGCTTTAACGTTTCAAATGCCTCTTGCTGTTTATCGGTCCATACGAAAGGAGTATTCTTTCGTGTTAGCATCGTGAGTGGCACAGCAATCTTCGAGAAATCCTTAATGAATCGCCGATAGTAACCGGCCAATCCAAGGAAACTTCTGAATTCAGAGGCATTGCGAGGTGTTTGCAATTTCTGAACAGCCTCGACTTTGGAAGGATCGACTGAGATACCTTCGCCAGATATAACATGTCCAAAGAATTGGATCTATAAAGAAATCAGAGTGAAATTTCAAGTATTCATTCAATCAAAGAACGCTTAGGAAATTGCTCGAGACAATATAAAGTTATACCTGTCTGAGCCAGAATTCGCATTTAGAGAATTTTGCGTGGAGTCTTTCTTTTCTCAATAACTCTAGAAATTGTCGTAGATGAATAGAATGATCAGCCTCCGTTTTGGAATAAATCAGGATATCGTCTATGAATACGATAACTGACTTATCCAGCATCGGTCTGCACACGCGATTCATGAGATCCATGAACGCTGCTGGTGCATTTGTTAAACCAAACGGCATTACAAGAAATTCATAATGACCGTATCTTGTTCGGAAGGCTGTTTTCGGAATATCCTCATCTTTAACTTTCAATTGATGATACCCAGAACGAAGATCAATCTTGGAGAAATAACTTGTCAGGATCTAAAAATTATGAAAATTATGAATAACCAAGATTAACTGATCTGAATTTATCAGAGTATAAATCAATAATCTTGCTTTGAATCAAAGTTTAATTAAGAAGTTTGTGGAATAACACTTAATTATTTTAACAAAAACTTTCAGAATCAATAAAGCATAAAACATAAGAAGTAATCAAGACTGTTTGTATTGCTGAATTCAATGATTACAATCACCTCTAATCTGTTTTGATTAGACGAAGAACACAGACTGTTCTTAGGGTTTTACAACCTTAGAGGCTTAAGAAAACTTAAACAATAAAGCAATTACAGACTCAAAAATGCAGAAAACTTCTCTCTCTATGCGTATATCTTCTATACAATCTTCTGTCTATTTATATTGCTTTATGGACGTGTTTCCTTGAAGGACTATGACTTCTCTGATAGTAGATATGCTGGAATCTTCGTGTAGATATCTTCCCTGAAAATCAGCACATTCTGTTTATGAAACTGTTGAGCAGCTTGAATGACTTGGCAGCATGAACTGAGCAGCTTGAGTTGTTTTGCTCTGGCAGCTTGAACTTTTACACTGGCAGCTCGAGTTTCTTCAACTAGCAGCATGAATTTTGTATTTACACAGAAAATCTACTAACAGTCTGAGAAGTCTAAACTAACAGCTTGAGTATACTTAAACTATTTCCCAACAATCTCCCCCTAACTTAAATTCTTTATACAAGACTTTAAGTTCTATACAAATAAGGAAATGAAAAAGTAAACTGTTATTTACAAACCAAGGCTTTCAAAAGCTTACAACTGTGCAAGCTTCTGATCTACAGCCTTCAAAAATTCTCTCTTCATCTCTTCTTTATCACAAGATATCCTAACTGATTTTATTTGGAGCAGCATATCTTTTGAAAAATTATAAAACTCGAGATTGAAGAAAATACCAAACCCATCTTTGAATGTGACTCTGTAAGTTCTGGATTTGACAAAAATGTGAACTTCCTTGATCTGTTTCCCTTTCTTCTCAACATCTTCTACTTCTTTTCTTGCAAATTCAGGATCAGCAACTGAACTTAGGTCTCTGATAAGTTGTTTTACTTGTGGAAGATCAGATCTTACTTGTGAAACAGATCCTATGTGATACATCTTTATCAGCTCATCCCTGGTCAGCTTATGAACCATCTGCCAGAATGTATCAAACTCCTCTTCTGGTCCAGATTCTCTCCTTATCACAAACTTGACCCTTAAATTCCTTTCATCCAATGACTTAGCAAACCAGTAGTTGATTTCTGGCTTTGTGAAATCATGTTGATCAATCAACTTTTCTATCTCCATAGCCTTTTGCAAATGGTGCTGAAAGATCACCCTCTTAACAGATGATGGAACAGAAACAGTAGGTTGATCAGTGGGAGCAGGTGCATTGGCAGCTTCAGGTTGGACTGGTTTCTTAGTGGGAGCAGGTGCATTGGCAGCTTCAGGGTGGACTGGTAATGTTGATGGTTGGACTGATTGGGACGGTTGAACTTTTGGTAATGGCTGAACTTCTGAAGAGACTCTTGTTTTCTTTCTTTTCTCCATTTCTTTGTCATGTATTTCCTGCAGCCTTTCAGTAGTCATAGACTGAGCAATTTTCTTTGGAATATCTGCTGCAACGGCAAAATTGATTAAGAATCTTCTCTTCTCAGCCTTGGTATGCCCAGTTGGCATCTTCCTCTTCCTTTCACCTTGCTTGACCACAAACCCTCTTAGGTAATCTCCTAAGGTTTCATCATCTTGCATTGGGGCATGGGTTTGCTGGTCTAAAGCCTGATCTTGTTCTTCTGCTAACTTTCTGGCAATCTCAGCATCAAAGGCAATCTGGGCTTCTCTTGTAGAAAATTTGTGCTTTGGAGACTCAATCAGAATACCCTTGCCCTTATCTTTTGTAGCAGAAGATGTAGGTTGGACTGAAGTAGATGGAGCTTGAATACCTTCTCTTATAACAACTCCAGTTGCTCTTGTAGAAGCAGCTTGAGTTTCTAGGCTAACAGCTTGAGAAGCTGTTGGGACTGCTAGCCTAGAAGATGGAGCTGTTGATGCTGCTTGGACTGTTGGTGTTGGAGCTGCTTGGACTGGTTCAGGAACTTCCTGATTCTCCCCCTTTTTGGAAGCATTGGTTTGGTCAGAAGGACCTACAACCTTTGCCACATGGGTTTGAATCAATTGCTCTAGTTTGATGAGCTTATTTCCACAAAGAGTAAACCCTTTGTGTAGATTAGCCAGTTTCTGATTGTGAGCAGCTTCTGCCTGTTTGAGTGCATAAATTTGTGCCCCCTGTGCAGCAATGATGGACATTTGGTATTCCAACATTGTTACAACAGGTTTCAGCTTTGGATCCGTTAAGAGCATCAGTTGCAGGCTAGTCTCAAGATCAGAAAACACCAGGGGTGTTTGTGGTCTATCACTGACATTAACACCAGAAGTAGAAACCTCTGGGCCCCTCTTTTCTTGGTACTGGGGACTTCCAGCTCGTGTTTGCACACTTGCTGTTGCCATGGGTGTGGTCTTAGAGATGTTGGCCCTGTCCTGTGCCCCTTGTGCAGAGACATCAGTAGTGCCAGCCACAAAACCCATATGAACAGTCTCAGAAGAGATGTTCACCTCCTGATTGAGGTTGGGAGTGTCCTCAATTGGTTCCCTTTGGATATTCTGTGCAGAAGGATCCTCCTGCACAGGGATATATGGCTCTTGTCTAGGGGAGGAGGAGGAAGGAGCTCCTGGTCCCCTTTTCCTTTTATATAAGTATCTGAGTGGGCGTTTGGGCTGTACAAAAGGATCAGAGGGAATATGTGTATCATGAGGAGTGGGTTGGGGTCCTGGGGTTGAAGCAGTAATGTTAGGCTGTGTCTGCTCAGGCCCCTCTCCTCTGTTTCTTGTGATGATGTTCATCATTGCAGAGGGCAATGGAGCATCAATGCTGACAAAATTGGCACTTGGCTTTATCAGCCTTTTGATTGAAGATAGTGAGTGCCTATGGGAAACATATATCCTCTTATGTAAATTAGAAGTAGTGCAGGTGTGTGCAATTATTTTTGCCAAAAATCGAGGATACATCAAAAATTTCCCATTCTTCAGGGAATGATGCCTTAACATTCCTTGAAAGATCATATTTGAAAAATTGAACTGTTGGCCAGTAGAAAAGCACACTAAGGCAGTGGCAATATTTGAAGAAAATTCTGACCAACCAGTTCTTTTGGGGCTTAAACATTGCTGAATAATATGCACAAGGTATTTCCATTTAGGAGAAAAATGTGCTTTCAAGAAAGTAAAAGAATCAGCAGGACCCCTATATCCAATATTTTGAAGACCAAAGTGTAAAGCAGTAAGAGATAGGTCTTTTATACCTGTGGCATCTTGAAGATGCAGATGACTTCTGATGGACTCCTCAGTGATATTGATGGTAGTACCATCGATTGTGGAAGACAGGGTAGGCACTCCATTGATGGTTTGAACATAGGCACGATTCCAGAATTGCTCAATATGAGATATGTATATAGTGGGGTTAATATTGAGGGCATAGTGGATATGGGAGTGCCTGAGGAAGTCCATCATCTCATGGAACGGTTGAAGGTCAGTGTGTTTCAGGGTGTATGGGAGGCAGTTGTGTTCTTTTACGAACTCCATTGATCAAGAAACGACGGTTTGGGGTTTAGGGTTTGAAAAGAGTGTGTGTATCGTTCAGAGAGAAAACAGAAGGCCGTGGAAGAAGAATATGTAACTGGTAGTTACAACTGAACGAAACTGGGACCTTTAAAGGTTTCGAAAAGGTTAGGTCCCGCGCACACACTTGGAAAATTACCTAAATACCCTGCACACTTTGACAGATCAAGTGAAAATAACTAGCAGTCCGAGAAAATGAACTAGCAGCATGAGAAAAGACTCATGCTGTTAGTGTAAAATTGTGCAACTTTTCAATAGAACAGTGTCTCCCCCTTAAATTAGCATATTGAGTTGATAATAATAGAAACCAATTAATCCATGTTTACCATACCAATGTTTGATATTAGGAAAGTGAACCTTCCTACATCAAAAGGTTTTGTAAATAGATCAGCTAGCTGATCATCTGTATGTATTTTGGTAACTTGGATTAACTTCTTTTCATTACTATCTCTGATGAAGTGAAATCTGATTTCTATATGCTTGGTTTTTGGGAATTTCACTGGGTTTTGCACAATGCTAATGGCACTTGAATTGTCAATATAAATAGGAGTGGATAAGAAATTCATACCATAGTCTCTTAGCTGATTTTGAATCCACATTACCTGGGAGCAGCAGCTTGCAGCTGCTACGTATTCTGCTTCAGTGGATGATGTGGAGACAGTTGTTTGTTTCTTGCATTGCCAAGAGACCAGTCTTGCTCCTAAGTATTGACATCCACCAGTTGTGGATTTTCTGTCAATGTTGCAACCACCATAGTCACTGTCAGAATAGGCGGTTAGTTCAAAAGGAGAGTCTTTGGGATACCATAGGCCTAAATGTGGTTGGCCTTTAAGGTATCTGAAGATTCTCTTAACAGCAACCAAGTGAGAATCCTTTGGTGAACATTGAAACCTGGCACACACACAGACAGCAAACATTATATCAGGTCTAGAAGATGTTAGATACATGAGAGATCCTATAAGGGATCTGTATAGATGAATGTCCACATCTATGCCATCTTTGTCTGTATGGAGCTGTTTATGAGGATCCATTGGAGTGCTTGCAACCTTTGTGTCTTGATAGCCAAACTTTTCCAGTATGTCTTTGACATACTTTGATTGACTTATGAATAGACCAGTAGGCTTCTGTTTGACCTGCAGCCCTAGAAAGAATGTGAGTTCCCCCATTGAACTCATTTGAAACTTTTTGTGCATTAGGGCCTCAAAATCTTTGCACAACCTATCATTAGTTGAGCCAAAGATGATGTCATCAACATAGATCTGGACAAGAAGAATCTCAGTCTTGATGGATTTAGTGAAAAGTGTTTTGTCCAGAGTGCCTCTCTTGAAGTCATTCTGTAGAAGATATGAGGACAGTGTGTCATACCATGCTCTGGGGGCTTGGTGAAGACCATAGAGAGCTTTGTCTAGCTTGTACACCTTGTCTGGATACTTGTAGTCTTCAAAACCAGGAGGTTGACACACATATACTTCTTCTTCAATTTTCCCATACAAGAAAGCAGACTTAACATCCATTTGATACACTTTAAAGCCTTTGAAACTTGCATATGCTAGAAATAGTCTGATGGCTTCAATTCTTGCTACTGGAGCAAAGACATCATCATAATCTATTCCCTCTTCTTGAGTGTACCCTTGTGCTACTAGTCTTGCTTTGTTTTTGATGACTATCCCCCTCTCATCCTTCTTGTTTCTGAACACCCATCTTGTACCTATTGCTCTCTTACCTTTAGGAAGATCCACCAGAGTCCATACATTCTGAATTTTGAACTGTAAAAGCTCTTCTTGCATAGCTTCAATCCAGGATGAATCTTTTAGTGCTTCTGATGCCTTTTTAGGTTCTAGTTGAGACATGAAGCAGGCATGTTCAAAAGCAGCTAGGCTGAATTCTGGAACTGCTTGTTCAGCAGCAGCAGTCTCATTGTGAACCATCTTCCTTGTTTGAACAGGAGTGCTTGGATCACCCAGTATTTGATTGAGAGGGTGATACTTATGAACTCTTAGTGTGGGCTCTCTCTCTGTTTGGAAGGACGTTCCAAGGTTTGTGTCATCTCCATCAGAACCAGTGATTGGTTCAGTTTCTGGAACAGCTTGAGTTTCTAGGCTAACAGCTTGAGAAGCTGTTGGGACTGCTAGCCTAGAAACTGGAGCTGTTTCCTTTTGTGTTTGAGCTGTGCTGTCAGGACTTGGGAATGGCACTTCAGTGTCTGGATTTGCATCATGTTGAGTGCTCAGGACCCCTGGAGGATCACATGACAGAAGTGGTAGAGTGGTGAAATCATCCCAACTTGTTGAATCTGCAGCAGTCTGAAACTTTGTGCCAACAGCATGAGAAATTGTATTGGCAGCATGAGAATTTGTGTTAGCAGCTTCAACCCTGTATGCATCAGCTTCTGCAGTAAACTCAGCAAAGCTCAGAGAATTTGTTAGTGAATCTAAATCAAATAACCAATCAGGACCAGTGCCTTTGATGTTAGCAGTATTTTCATTAAATTCAACATTGGCACTTTCTTCAATTGTTTTAGACACTCTGTTGTATACTCTATAGGCTTTGCTTTGAGTTGAGTATCCTACAAAAAATCCTTCTTCAGCCTTACTCTCAAACTTCCCTAAGTGAGTCTTAGTGTGAAGAATAGTACATGGGCATCCAAAAGGCTTGAAGAAAGCTATTAGGGGACTTCTGTTGTGGAATAGCTCATAGGGAGTTTTCCCTTGTGATTGAACTACTTGAACCCTATTTAGAACATAACAGGCTGTATTAACAGCTTCTGCCCAGAAAGTCATAGGCAGATTGGAATCAGCTAACATTGTTCTAGCAGCCTCAATTAATGTTCTATTCTTTCTTTCAGCTACACCATTTTGCTGTGGTGTTCTTGGTGCACTATATTGTCTAGCAATACCTTTGGACTCACAGAAACTGTTTAGAATTTGATTTTTAAATTCAGTTCCATTGTCTGATCTTATCACCTTAACTTTGGAATTGGATTGGTTTTCTATCTTAAGGATAAAAGACTTAACAAGCTCAGCAGTTTCATCTTTGGACCTAAGAAAGTAAACCCAAGTAAATCTGGTGAAATCATCAACAATGACTAAACAGTATGCCCTTTTATTCAAACTCAAAACAGATGTTGGACCAAATAGATCCATATGTAACAGCTGAAGAACAGATGAGATTGAATTTACTTCTTTGGCCTTATGAGAAGTTTTGTGTTGCTTACCTTTAAGACATGCTACACAATGATCATCACAAATGAACTCCTTTTGTGGTAAACCTCTTACCAGATTCTTTTTAACTAACTCATTCATGGACTTGAAGTTCATGTGACACATCCTTCTATGCCAAAGAGCAGACTCATTTGATGATGCTTTGGATATTAAACAGCTTAAAGTATTTGATTTAGTCAAAAGAGCTGTGTCTAGGCAGTAAACATTGTCCTTTCTTGGTGTTCTAAGTAAAACAAGATTTTCAGGAATTTTGAAATCCTTTGAAAGAACAATGCACTCAGAATCTGTGAACAGAACAATGTTTTGTTTGTCACAGATTTGAGAGACACTCAATAAATTGTACTTAAGCTGTTCAACATACAAAACATCATGGAATGTCATGTTGCCTGCATTTACAGTACCTTTACCTGTAACCTTACCTCCTTTTGAATTGCCTCCAAATGCGACAAAACCTCCATCAAAGCCTTTGAAATTTGACAAGCATTCAGAATTGCCTGTCATGTGCCTAGAGCATCCACTGTCCAGATGCCATCTTGTCCTATGAGGAGACCTGTGGTTGCCCTGCACAAATAACAGCTTAGTTAGTAGTGGAGTAAACCCAAACCAAATTGGTTTTGGGTTGGCCTTGTACATTGACATAACTAAAAACTGTTTTTGACTTCTTGTATTTGGTGAGATCTACTGATGGAGTCTTTGGAGAGTATTTAGTGATAATATGAGGTATCCAATTATTTTGATCATCTTTTCTTCTGACAGTCTCAGATGATTCACTAGCAGCTCCAGTTTGATGCCCAGCAGCTTGAGCTGTGTTTGTAGTGCTAACAGTTTCAGTTTTTGCACTAACAGCATCAGATTTTGACTTAGCAGTCTGATCTTTTGCATTAGCAGTTTGAGCAACAGATTTGTCCTTGACACACCATATTTGTTTAAAACTTGATTTAGGCTTTGCCAAAACTTGTTTTTGATGTGTGGACTGTTTTTTATTAACTTTTGAGAATCTGTGATCAACTGTTCTCTTTGGAGCTGCTGTGGAAGGTTTCACTTTTGAGTGCTTTGCCTGTTTAGGATTTGATTTTGTGTGATGCACAGTCTGTTTTGCAACAGCTGGTTTGTAAAAACAATCCTTAGCTAAGTGATTCTTCCTTCCACAGTGAAAGCATCTTTTGACAGTTTGAATTGGAACACCAGACTTTTCTGTCAATTTCTGGTTCTTGTTTCTCTGGTTTCCTCTTACCTGCTGTTGTTTAGGAAACTTTTGAACACCATGCTTTTGGCATGTGCAGATAGAAACAGTTTTACCTCTTTTAGTTCCTTTTGATGAAGATGCAGTGTTACAGTTAGAATGTACAGAAACTTGTGGAGTAGCATTGCATACACTCATCTTCTCTTTTCCTTTCTTACTGGGAACTTGGACTTCTATGGGTGCACTCTTTGTGTCACAGTCTCTATTTTGACTCTTATCTTCCTTTGGTTCAGGACTGCTATCAAGGATAGGATCTACAATAGTCATAGACTCATCTAGTGGTTCATTGACAAGTCTATCAGCAACTTCACTCATTGGATGAATGTACTTGTTATTATATGGAGGTGGAGTAGCTCTGTATCCTATTCCTTCTTTGGGATTGACCTGAGATTTGACTCTATCTTTGAATTGAACTTCCATTAGGTGTTCTAGCTTTTGATTTGCTAACTTGAAGTTACCTAAATCTATGTTAACAGATTTCAGTTTCTCATTAGCCTCTAACACCTTCTGTTCAGTTTCTTCTACCTTTTTATTCAGAGATTCTATTTTCTTATTGAGTTCCTTTTTCTCCCATTCATGATAGTTTCTATCATACCCCATTTGAATCTCATTATCCTTATAGTCATTGATCTGTTTTTCCAGATCTTCTATGGCTTGCATATATTCATATCTCCTTTCTTCCATCTTAGCTAGAGTTTTGCACATGCTCTCATTATGATCTCTGTACTTTTTAACCATATTTTTGCATGATTGAGAGCAGAGTTTAGAGTTTACCTCAGATGGTAGTTCAGTTGAGGAGACATTTGAGGTTTCTGCCATAAGTGCTTGATTTTGGAATTCTTCCTCTGTCTGATCACTCCAGTCAAACACATTGTCTTCTTGAGAGACAAGTGCTGTTGATGAGGAAGCTTGGATGGGCTGTGAAGTCCTTGATGGCTGTTGACCTTGAGATCTACATTCTCTGGCAAAGTGACCAAGCTTATGGCATTTATAGCATTCCACTTTTGATTTATCAAAAGATGGTTTGCCTTCTGTTTTGGCTTGAAAGTTGGTCCTTCCAGTTCTTTTCAGGAATCTTTTGGCTCTCATGGTCAGCATTGCATGTTGCCACTTTAAATCCATCTCTTCAAGATCATCAGGATGGATTTGTTCCAAGTCTTCAACATTTAGAGCAAATAATCCATCATTGGCAACAAAAGCTTCATAATGAGTTTCAGCAGAATTGCCATCACCACCTGAAAAAGAATCACAGTTATTAGATTTTTCAGAGGACAGAAGAGCAGTGTTGTGATTATAAGAAAAGGATTTCTTTTTAGCATCAATTTCAGTCTCAAACACTCTTAGACTGTTGTACAGATCATCCACTTCTATCTCATCAAGTGTGTCTTTTGTTCTCCACTGTGCAGCATAGACTGTCCATTCTTCTCCAAGAGATCTGAGAAACTTTCTGTTGACTTCATCTTGATCCAGATTGACCTTTGCACTTTCCAGTTCACTTATCAGTTTGTTGAACCTGTCAAAGATTTGAGTGATGTTTTCATTCTTGCCACCAGAAAAATTTTCATACTGCTGTTTCAAGAGGTCCTTTTGATTTCTCTTGGTACTTGCATTACCAGCAAACCTCTTCTCTAAGGCATTCCAAAGAGAGTGAGCAGTATAAAATTTTTTAAACTGATGTTGATAAGCATTAGGAATGGCTATTTGTAATAATGTGAGTGCTTTCACTTCATTCATTCTAGCCTTCCTTTCAAGTTCAGTTTTTGGAGGAGTTTTGACTGGTTTTCCCTCAGCATCAAGTTCTGGATCAACTGCAGGAGGGAATTCAACAGCTTCCCATATGGCATAATCAATGAATTGAATATGCTGTTGAATCCTGAGTTTCCACATCTCAAACTCAGTGGGCTTGAGCATAGGCACTTTGAGTCCTTGCCCAGATCCACTGCTGCTATTTTCAAATTCCATTAAAAAAGATTAAAAATTTGAAAGAAAGTTTTCGACTTTGAAAAACAAAGAACGACCTGTGGCTCTGATACCACTTGTCAGGATCTAAAAATTATGAAAATTATGAATAACCAAGATTAACTGATCTGAATTTATCAGAGTATAAATCAATAATCTTGCTTTGAATCAAAGTTTAATTAAGAAGTTTGCGGAATAACACTTAATTATTTTAACAAAAACTTTCAGAATCAATAAAGCATAAAACATAAGAAGTAATCAAGACTGTTTGTATTGCTGAATTCAATGATTACAATCACCTCTAATCTGTTTTGATTAGACGAAGAACACAAACTGTTCTTAGGGTTTTACAACCTTAGAGGCTTAAGAAAACTTAAACAATAAAGCAATTACAGACTCAAAAATGCAGAAAACTTCTCTCTCTATGCGTATATCTTCTATACAATCTTCTGTCTATTTATATTGCTTTATGGACGTGTTTCCTTGAAGGACTATGACTTCTCTGATAGTAGATATGCTGGAATCTTCGTGTAGATATCTTCCCTAAAAATCAGCACATTCTGTTTATGAAACTGTTGAGCAGCTTGAATGACTTGGCAGCATGAACTGAGCAGCTTGAGTTGTTTTGCTCTGGCAGCTTGAACTTTTACACTGGCAGCTCGAGTTTCTTCAACTAGCAGCATGAATTTTGTATTTACACAGAAAATCTACTAACAGTCTGAGAAGTCTAAACTAACAGCTTGAGTATACTTAAACTATTTCCCAACATAACTTGCTCCTTGTAGCTGATCAAATAAATCGTCAATTCTGGGTAAACTTATTTTTTATAGTGACTTTGTTCAACTCACGGTAGTCGATGCACATTCGAAGAGTTCCGTCTTTCTTCTTAACGAACAAGACAGGTGCACCCCACGGAGATGAACTAGGTCGGATAAAACCCTTCTCTAACAGCTCTTGCAACTGCTTTGACATTTTCTACATTTCTACAGGCGCAAGTCTGTAAGGGGCTTTAGCGATGGGAGCCGCACCAGGAACTAAGTCAATGCCAAATTCGACTTGACGTTCCGGTGGCACTCCAGAGATATCATCAGGGAATACGTCTGGGAACTCACAGACGATAGGAATATCAGAAATAGATTTCTTGCTGGCTTCAGGGATAGATTCAGACGAGACAAAACATAGATACGATTCGTGACCCTTAGACAGATATTTACGAGCTTTTTCAACTGAAATGAAGCAGTGAGCACCTTTTCGCTTCTCGCCTTTGATTTCTAACACTCGGCCGTCTGAAGACTTGATGATTCGACGGTTGCAGACGATCTAGCTTCGTTATTCATTAACCAATCCATGCCAATGATGACATCAAATTCTTTCAACGGAATCGGAATGAGATCGAGGTTGAATACGATGTTGTTTACGAGCAGAGTACAGTTTCGATAAACAGAATCAGCCATAACATAATTGTTACTGGTTGTCTCAATATCAAGTATCACATGGAGTTTTGATGGAGTTTTGGACAGTCTTCGAGCAAAAGCAGTAGATATAAAGGAATGACTAGCAACGGAATCGAATAGTACACGAGCAGGTATCGAATTTAACAGGAACGTACCGGTAACTACATCAGGAGTTTCTTTTGCTTCCTCGGCTCTTATATGAAATGCTCGAGTCCTTGCGGTCGGAGTTGCAGCTGAGCTTTTCATTGTAGATCCTCCAGCTGACGATTGTGACTGACCTTGTTGTCCGTTGCGACACTGATACATGAAGTGTCCTCGTTTTCCACATTTTGCACATCCTAGTCCTCGTTGGGGGCATTCTTCACTGCTGTGGCCAATTCTGTTGCAAGCAAAGCATGTGACGTCATCCAGATTACATAGTCCCATGTGTGATTTTCTACATCTTTTGTAGAATCGTGGTTCGTTCGTTAGAGAATAAGCTTGAGCTCTCTGAGGCGAGCTGTAATGCTGAGATTGCTGGGGTTGTTGGGACTGAGACTTGTTTGGTCTAAAGAATCTGCCGAATCTCTGCTTCTTTGGAGGAGAAGGACATGTCGGGTTCGCTGATGGAGCGTATAGCTGATCGCCATACTCTAAATATCCCCTCTCGATCTGTCTGGCCGCTTCAACCATTTCCAGATAGGACTTATACTTTATCGCGCTCATTGGGTGTCGGTATCTCAGGTTAAGCCCTCCGTGAAATTGATTCATCTTTCTTTCTTCAGTAGCTACTTGATACGAGGAGTAGCCGCAGAGTCGCGAGAATTCATGTTCATATTCGTCAACAGTCTTAGTTCCTTGAGTCAGCTGCATCAGTTGAACTTCCATCTTGTCTCGCTGGTCAATAGGACAATACTTCGCGTTGAACATGTCAAGGAACTGGTTCCACTCTAATGTCTGTATTATCTCCTCTCCATATATGCTTCTTTGAGTCTTCCACCAGGCACGAGCAGCACCAACGAACAACGCAGACGCATAACTTACTTTCTTAGATTCTAAGCAGTCAGAGATTCTAAAGATCTCTTCAGTATGGCTGATCCAATCTATCGCCTGAATTGGATTAACTGTACCCTCAAAGTTCAGGGCACCGCTAGCTTTGAAATCTTTGAACTTACAGCCTTTTGGCTTTTCAATTTGGGTTTCAGGGTTTGAGTTATTAGAATCAGAGTCATTATTCTGGACTTGCTTTTTCTTTTCTCTTATTCTTTTTATCATCACGTCTTTTGGCTTCGGCCTCATCTCTGGCCTGAAACTGATCTTGCATAATCTTATTTTGTTGTTCAGAATGTTGGGATAATAGTTGTTGCATCATTTCAAACATTTGTTGGGGAGTCATGTTGTTTGGAATGTCACCTGATCCTGACATCTTTACTGAAACTTAAAATCATTTAACTATCAGTTTATAGACTTAGATCTATGTACCCTTTTTCCCATCCTAACAGTCTGTACATCCTATCTCAGTTCAAACCACCTAAATGATTGATACATATGTATTGCTTCAGTTTGAGACCAAGTATCACTCACGTAATACTTGATTCACTCAAACTATGGGCTCTGATACCATCCTGTGAAGACCTCCCCTTACAAGGCGGTAGTCACGAGTCTAAGTCCCACATCATGCAATACGATATCAACCATAACTAAGATAGAGTAATTAATTGCGGAATTATTAAATTACAGTACAAGCATATTAGGATAAGTTTAATACAGATTGTGATTTTTAAATTAAACTTATAAAGGGCACAAGTCTAATCTAATTCATGTCATCATATAATCAGGATAAATCTACCCAGACCACCACATTATCATCTTCCAATTAGTACCAAAAAGGGGTTTGCTGAGTAGAGGTCTATGAGAACTCCTGTCTTGATCTTGTAAGACCTGAGTACTAGGTCCGGCAGGTAACTTTCCTTTATCTTTTCCTATAAAAATGGTAAGTAGCAACTGTAAGCAATGCTTAGTGAGTAAATAGATTTTCAAATTAACATGCATTGTCAAGCGGATCATCAGTCTAGCATGATATGTCTTGGTTGTCGCTACAGCCCTCATGATTGAGACATAGAAGTCATAGAGTCAGATGATGTTCAAGCCACGCTCACGCTTAAATCGTGGGGATCAGCCACATACTGGGCTAGCTACCAATAAATCAACATGGCGGAACATCGGAGGGTCATTACCAAGTTCAATAGAACTGGTGAAATAGCCAGGTCTAGAACAATAGACCGACAAGGCTAATCAAGCTGAATCAATATGTCAAAGTATATGCAATGATGAATCATACGTAATCAAAGTCATGATAGCAATAATCTCAAAGCAATATCAGAAAAGAGCTGTAAATGCAATATCATATGAAGTGATAAATCAAATAGCAATCATGATCCACTGGGCAACACTGAACCATGGTGAGCACAGGTCACAATCCAGCTGATAATATGAATGTCAAATCAGTCTAACATCAACAATATGTCTCAACCTGAAATTCTAGCATGTTAAATCTGAATATCTATAACTCACAAAACTGGAGTCTTTATCAAGCAGATGTAAAATCCACCACATGAGTTATCTCAGGATTTATCTTTAATCTTTGTCAATCTGTTCTCTGTCAATTCTTTTCAATTCAAATACCCGCTTTCAATCTTTAAATCTTTGTATCTATGTTCAGAATTTCACTGAACCTGTCCAGAATTATCATATCAATCTCATGTCAATATCATCATCTTTTAGCTTTAAAATCTTTATTTTATATTCGATTCTGATAACTGATCATTCATCTATCTTTCTTTCATTCATATTATTTGTTTCATTAAATTCTCAAAAGATCAGTATATATATATATATATATATATATATATATATATATATATATATATATATATATATATATAATCATTTTGCTAATTATTTTGTTAATTTATGCGTTGTTCATGTGATTTATTCAATATATTCGAAATTTAAGGAGGGGGATTCGAATTTATGTAATAAATTCAAATATGTTGATAAAATTGAAGGCATGAATCTCGAATTTATGGTTAAATTCGACCACAATGCTAAATTCGAATGCAAGATTCGAACATGGGGATAAATTCGAATCCTTAGTTTCGAACATAGGGTTAAATTCGAACCCATGATTCGATTTTAGCTCTAATCGATTTTGTTCTTGGCATCTCGAATTTGTTCATATTTTACAGCTTTTAAACATGCAATTCTAAGTCTAAAATCATGAATATGCTAAGTATTAAGCCTAGGTTCGATTCTATTATACATATTCTATCAGAATCGAGATAAAACTTAAGTAAATAGCTTTATTCGAATGAAAGATAGACAAATTCGAAAAACCGAAAATATGGAAGCTTAGAATGTCGATTCTTACCTCAAATTCGTATGAAATCGCACATGTAATAACAGATTCTTGTAGTACTCTTCGAGACCTTTCCAATGACGTATAGAACTCGATAATTGGCCGGTCGGTTTGGGAGAAAAACTAGAGAGAAGGTTGATTTTTAGAGAGAGTAGAGAGAGAGCAGATTTCTTAATTATGATTTAATGGCTATTAATTTTTGTTAATATACTCCAATTTATCTATTTTGTGCAGTTAACCCACTTTTACTTTTGTATCTTACATCTCTTTTATTTAATTATCTTTAATAATTTATTAAATCATAACTTAAATATTTATATAATTTAATTAAATATTTCATAACTTAATTAAACTACAATTCAAATAATGTAATAAAATTACATTATTGGTTCAAAATACTGAATTTAAGTTTAGCTAATGACTAGGTTGTTACATGATCATTCATGCACAATCCATCACAGAACAATATGTACAGAACGATCAAAATGTTATTGATATTGACGAGATTAAGCTGGCCTCTGTAGAAGATTCAGAATTGGAGGAAGCAGAGAAAGAACCAACCAGAGCCGAATTGTTAAATCTGTGGTTCCGAAAGGAAGAGAAGAAGGCGGAGCCGTAGATGAAAATGAGGATGAGAGTGCCAGGTTCCGGAAACCTATCAGGTGGAATTATTAGTTGGTTCTTTGACAGAGATCTGCAGCTGTTTATATTAAAAAGAAGAGACGGACTCCAATACCTGAGGCGCACTCTCAAAGTGTTTAACACACTGCCAAAGGTAGAAGTGAAGGAGTTAGCCTGGAAAGAGTTGATCACCATCGGTGACGACCCTTATGCTGAAGTTATTGCAAAGATAATCAGAAAAGAGGGCAGATCCGGAAAGTTTGAGAGACTCAAGCCGAGGTCAGGCAGAAGAGTTGAGGATGAGTCTAGAATAGATCCTCACACAGGAAGACCATGGGCTAAAATGGTGTACAAACTCGTCAGATGTTTGAAGAAGGTACCATTAAAATTTATGCCACAAGATGTTCTCAGAAACATGAAGTGGTGGTACATAGACAATGACATAGCAGAAGCAATAATGGAGGATACAGAAGACAAAGTAATTTTGAGAGTATAAGATCCGTTGCACCTAATAAATCTTTCTAAGGATGACCTGCAAAAGCTACACGATCAGCCTATCTTCTTTCATGAAGGATGGAGATCTGAGTCTAGGAAATTCCAAAAGATAGTTAGAGTATGTATAGATATAGGATTATATGCAGGTAGTAGCTTATATAGTTCGAGCACTTAGACAAAATGTAAATAGTTAGAAGCTATCGTCAAGGGAGAGTCTGTTAGTACATCCTGTGTGACGATAGCAATCTAAGTATAGATAGCATTTTGTGTAAGTCAATTTACTCTCTATTAAATATTAACAAGTGATTGATATATGTTTGATTATATGTGTTTGATATTGATTGTTTGTATGTTTGGACTTAGGGTAATGTATTACAATAAGTTCAAACATAAAGTTCAAAGATAAGTTCAAACATAAGTTCAAAGATAAGTTCAAACATAAGTTTGAAGGCAAAGTTCGAATTTGTTAGAGGACAAGTTCGAATAGGCCTTGGGCCAAGTTCGAAGTTGTCCTAGACAAAGTCGAACCGGATGTTATAATTAAGGGTTAATTCGATTAATTATTAGACTTTGCAAAATTTATCAGTGTGTTTAGCAAAAGGCAATCTCGAACTTGCTAGCAATCAGAGAGTTTCGTGTGGAGAGAATCATCGTGTTGGGACGATCCGTTGTTCGTCTGTCACTGTGCTAGTCTCCGTGGTTCAATGTGCGTGGTCTATCCGTCAAGCCGCTAACGAGGATTCCGCACTCGTTGGAAGGTGTCACGTCAAGATAAGATCCATAGTCTAGAGACCTTACATCACACATTTGCAAGAGCAAAACCTCTCATTCTCTCTCAAAAAAATTTGACATAGCCACACACACACAACCAAAGTTGTTTTCTTTCTTTATTCTTCAAGAATTCAAGCTTTTCAAGAGTTTCTTTGGTGCAACTAGTTCAAGAACAACTCTTCTACTCATTTTCATTCTTCTAACATATCAAAGTAAGTAAATAATAACTTATTATTTCATATATTTATGTTTATTTAAGTCTTGCATAACATATATAATCACCAACCAAAACAAGTTTCATAAAAACTCAAGTTCATATATCACTAGTTTTGTTTTAAGTTTGTTTTCTTCAAATGTGTTTATAAATATATAAACACATAATGTAAGTATAAATAATATGAAAACAAGTTATATAAAAGTGTTTCATAGCCTTTTATACATGTGGTTTTTGAATAATCAACAAAGATAACAAGTTATTTCAAGGTTATGAAATCCGGATTTTCGGCAGAAATATTACGTCGACTTTGAAAAAAATAAAACTAATTCATAACTTAACAAAATGAGTTGATTCTTATTTCAAAAGTTAGATTTATGTCTTAACTAAATATCTGGAGGTTTTTATAATTTAATATGGAGTTTTGTACCCCCAAATATTATTTGGGAACCGAAAAGTCTAACAGCTCAAAAATGGTCAACGTAGGGTTTTTAATTAGCCTTTTCCGTAACCTAAACACCTCGAAAAATGTCCATTCTTAACTTGAAAAATCCTTTGTATATAGTAGTTTTATGACTATGAAAAGCAAATCCCAAATCGTTTTGGAGCTTGGTCAAAGTAGGCCGAAAAAAACTTTAAAAAGCTGGAAAATTATATATATAAACTTGATGTTTTAAGTGAGTTTTATTTATAAACTTGTTAAGTTGGGTGATTTAAAACATAAAAAACTTTATACATACATATTATCATATATATGGGAGTTATTAAGTCTCTCATATCATCTAGGACTCGGTTAAACACCTCAAGTCTTGTTAGGCACAAAAAGGCCTCAGTCAAACCTGTTCTACATCTGAGGGGGAGATTTTATAATCAAACCTGTTGATGCATTTGAAGGTTGAATTTAAGGCCTGTTATATGCCTTATTAAAACCTGAAAATGATTTGCAATATCAGTCTAAAGCTGTTCTATATGTTGCATGTGTTGCAACTAAGACAGTTTGTCCAAGCTGCTCTGTCTGCTGAACAGGCTGGACATAAACTGTCTACGCTGCTCTACACTGTTGAGCAGCTTGGGCATTTTTAAAGTGTTCTGTTCTTTGTGAACAGAACCTGTTCTTTGTGAACAGGCTAAACACTTTATGGAATTTGTTTCCAAGTCATCATGTATTGTTTTTGACTACAAGATCAGTTTACAAAGTCGAAGACAAAGTGGAAAACAGAACTGCTCAGCCTGCCCACGCTGTTCTGTAACATGAAGACAAAAGGTTATTTGAAAAAGGGTGACAGACCTTTTTCTTATATCAAAATAGGCCTTTACAGGGAAGAAAGACGCAAAGTTGACATTCCTAAATTAGTTAAAGGCAATGCAACAGTAGACAAAGTAAAAAGAAAAAAGTTCTGCACATATGAAGACAAGTCTGCTTTTCAGAAACAGGCAGAAAAGTTATGTTGTCTTTTCAACAAGACTTTTCCTTTTCATTCTGTCCAATTGAAGATGTTTCTCTGAGATCCTGCTAATGAGTTATTAAGGGGAAGGCTTCTAAGGTCAAGCAAGAGATGTGACAGCAAGCTATGCTTAAACCAAGATTGGAACGTTTGCAAGTGTTGATCTTCATGCAGCAAGTCTTCTGTAAACAGCCATGAGTGTGTCTAAAGCATGTTTTACCGAAGTTGTCCTTACGTCTTGTAACACAGTGAGTGCTTCTTAGGAGAGTATTCTATGTAGACTCAGTGTCGAGTCTGTCTTAGGACTAGGAAGCATTACTGTTGTATCTGTCTCATTTCAAGCTTGACTATTCCGCATTCAAAGATTGTTTGTTAACTTAAAAAATTCTTGCTAATACAACACCACATTGAGAAAAGCGTGTGTAGTTTTTTTAAATTGATGTATTCACCCCCCCTCTACGCTTATAACATATACTTTGGACAACCTCTCGGGAACCGACAACTGGTATCAGAGCCAGGGTGAGAGTGTGTGTCATTCTAGATCTCTCATTCTCCAAGTTTTCCCTGGACAACAGTGCTGCACATTCTTCTTACTCTGACAATGGCTCTATGTGGCAAGCCTCCAAAATTTAATCATCAAACTTCTCTGGTTGGAAGTGCAGAATGATGCTCTACTTAGAGCATCTGCTGTACAATTGCCAGAGATAGTGATGGAGGTGGTCCCTATTGTGACAACCTATTGTTACTACTATAACGTCCACGCTGTGTTATATGAAGGAGCAGCTGCCCCTGAAATCAGACATTTGAGAAAGTAAAGATCAAGGGTCTATGAAGACAAGAGATTGGTGGCCTCTGGATGCAAAGGCCCCACGAAACCACCTGGTCATTTCTCTCCATGATGATGTGTTCAACGCAGGTGGAGAAGAAAATGAAAGAACAGCAAAGCGAGAGTTGCGCTACTTGTGTTTTGTACTGTACCGTCTATGATGGACCCACAATCAAATGGACAACAGGATCAACAACTTGTTAGACAGTATGAACTCTTCTTTGCTAAACCAAAGGATACTCTCTCACTGCAAACCTACACCAGGTTCATGCTTCTAGTGAATGACTCAAAGGTTGGATCACACTGGACCAGTCTACCTGCACGGTGAACAACATGCTCTGAGACCATTTTTACCTGAAGAATGGCATATCACTTACTTCTCAACAATCATAAGGAACTCACGGTACTAAGTCAGAAAGTATGGCATCTGGTCCAACATTCTAGTTATTGTATCCTTACTGAATGATGAACTGTCAGGTCGAACAATAAAAGAGAAATGCCTTGGAAAGTCCAGAAGAGGTGCAGCCTTTTGTGGCTAGTGTGGAGACAGACCTGATAAATCCGGTGAGTGATGTGTTATTCAACCTGATAACATGGCTGATTTGAACAGACTGCAGGGACCTGACTCTGGTATGTTTCGGATGAAGAAGGCAAGATGCTATAGCAGATCTTAGTGTGAATCAATGATGATGTGAGCAAATCGATATGCCATTGTCTTGTGTCAAAAGGTATTTCAACATATGAAAATGCGTTTTGGAAGAAAATATTTGCTGCCTAAGGCGGTTCAGTGCTGCGCAAAAAAAGAAGGACATTTGACAAAAATAATCCAAAAGCTGAGAGCGCTTTTAAGTTGGCTAACACTTAGGTCACATAGCCTGCTGACTGTTGTGTCAAAAAAGCTGTTGGTCAGTCATCCAAACCCAACAAGACTAATCAAGGATGATGGTATCGGGTTAAGATACCTATAGTCCTATGGCCGTCCTATAGCACTGAGGTACATTGGAAAACTCTGTGTCGTCCAAGTCGCCAAAAGGGATCTCATATGTGCAGCCAGATAAATTGTGCATGGGAGGAATTCTGATTCATCCATTGAATGACGGATACTCAATGTTGATGGCCAAACATCGTGATGTTACCCATCAAACTAAGCAGATTCAAACAGTATATGGCCTGTAAGCTGACTAGTCTTCCAGCCGCTTTAGCGGAATCTGGAAATCCTACAATGATGTTATAAGGAAAAAACATCACCTTTCCCATGTTTGGTACTTTGGACGGGCCCTGCTCAGGGCAACTCTGACAGGTTGTAAAGAATTGTTCGAGTAACTCAGGCCTGAAACTAGGGCCAACATAGTCACACCTTGGTGCCAAATGTGCTAGGGAATCCACTGGAGGATGGATATGGAACTCTTAATCGCTGGTGCCTTTCTGACAGTGTTACACTGTTGTTTCAAAAGTGATGGGCCTAAATTTTGTGTGTTGTTGGGCCTTAACATAACCTAACCTTGATTCGCATGTAAAGCCAAACGTGTAGATGGCTGGCTTCCACGGTAACTTTGAGTGCAGCACCTGGGTTACATATTGGCTTCCCAAAGGCAACGTGTGCGTGTGCTCAACGATGTAATAGATAAGAACGGTTATTTTTGTTGTTCTGTCTGTATATGTTGTGGATAGGTTTCTGCGATCCCCTCATAACATACTGAAACCTGTTTTCTCATCATAGAACAAATGCTGATCTAAAACTGGTATTTATGGCACAGGACGATCTGTCACATCTGAACTTCAAAGAACATCAACAAAACTCTGTTACGAACGATTTGTGATGTTGAGGGGACAGGTTTGCCTTTTCTATGAATTTTGCGCAACGATAGATCTTCTGCACAGACTTGTGCTGAACGGCAAGCAGAGTAAAAAACATCTTATATATATCCCAAACACAATTCTCTATTGCATTACTCCAATCTCTTCCTTGAATACATTTATGGACTGTGTTGGACCTTTAGCATAGATGGGCCCAAGGATCTAGGCGGAAAGAAGATCACTTTGTAGGATGGTTTGGTGAGATTTTCTCCATGGGTACCCACGGGTGCTCTTTCTGCAAGAGGAAAGGAGAGGCTGTCTCCAGCGACTTATTGGATTTGTCAAAAAAGCTGGAACTGGTACCTTCTGCCCAAGTACACGATCAAGCTTAGATCGGTGATCCTGGTACTGAAATTTCTGGAATTCCAGTCTTTTGAAGACTTCTGTTGAATGGGAGTAACAGAGCCAGGTATCTCTCAAATGCACCTTTTCTAGCAGTAAGATATCTACTCAACACCAATGGCGTTTGCTGAAGGAGGTAAGATCAAGGAACTCTCCTTGTAAAGCTGCTATGAAATCCAATGCGTGTGCATCTGGTTTACCTTCCTTCCTTTTGTGGCCTGAAATCTCTATTAATCACTGCCTGCTTCACCCAAAATGTCAGCATTCAGTAAGTGTGAACAGGGTGCGGAGCAACAAGACCATCCCCATGAGCTCGCTAAAGGGAGAGAGCAAGCAATGTCAGTTATTTCCAATGGGTTTGGGATTGTCCCTGTTTATTTTGAATCAACGGACCAACGTATCGAAATTGAACGCGTAAACGCTGTTGGGATGAATGGCTGTGTTGTGGCACCCTCTCCTATCTCCCAAAGCCTACAGATTATACAACACACCTAGCAATGGGAAAGGGTGAAGAATAGATGAATTATATTTCAATGGTCGTCCACCCGTACTGAAGATGAGAGTCCACTAGAAGAAGCCTC
>JAANYP010002830.1:24237-34313 GCA_020465985.1 Centrapalus pauciflorus | reverse complement strand
ATATATATATATAATGCTTGCATTCTTAATACCCAGAATGAATGCTTGCACAATTGACATTGCGCCTAGAGTGCCACCACAGGGTTTAACCGCTGACAGATGATCAAATCTGTGACGCGGGGCTAGCTCTCTACCCGATATATATATATAGGGATGGGATCCATTGTGAACAAATTATTCGTTGTGAACGTTGTGAACAAATAAGAAAAATACATATAATCATTCATATATATCAACAAGTGTTTGTAATACGATTCATATGATTCAAAAGGTTCATAGAAGTGTCTATTTAAGATTCAGAACATTCAAAAGGTGCATAGTACGTAGTTTTTATAACAAGATGCACAAGATGCATAAGATTCAACAAGATTCATGAGATTCGACAAATTAATTGGATTCAATAAAATCCATAGGATCCAATAAGATTAATGAGTTAATAGAAGGGTTCGGTAGTATTTTCAACAAGATTCATAAGATTCAAAAGCTATTTTATGGTTGTTCACAATGTTCACAACGAATAAAGTGTTCACAAAAGATCTTTAGTCTATATATATATATATATATATACAACTTGGACTCTCTCTCTTTTAATCCTCAGGAAGTAAGATACACGTACACGCCTTTGTTGGATTGAAGGAACGAAGAAGCACACATATAAGAGGCATTTTACATATATATATATATATATATATATATATATATATATATATATATATATATATATATATATATATATATATATATATATATATATATATATATATATATATATATACAGAAATAGGTTCATCGGCGTACCCTAATGTGAATAATCATTCACATATATTTTTTTTGAATAGAAATGTATAAGACAACATTATAAAACTTGTTTTTTCAAAAGGAGCAACATTATAAATCTTGTGAATGGTAAAAAAAGATCATGTGAATGGTGTAAATGATCATTCACTTGGATGACGATTCACATAAACATGCATTGAACATTCACATAAGTTTCAAGGACACAAAAAGTGTGAATGTGAAATTCATATATCATGTGTATAAGATTATTTTAAAGATGGTTATGAGAAAAAAATTAAAAAAAAAAAAGTTTTTTAAGGTTGGTACCTTCGGGTGCACTTGCTTTCGAGGTACCTTTTTGAAGTTGATAATATATATATATATATATATATATATATATATATATATATATATATATATATATATATATATATATATATATCTTAACTACTAATAATAAATTTAGTTTTTTACTAATTTCAATGCACAATGTACAATCAATAATAGCAAAATCTTGAATTTTAAGACATTGATATATAAAAAAACTGATATGCACTCCTCTCTTCTTTAATTGCAGAAATTATTGAAAACTATCATCTCATTGGAACGCACAAGCCGACTTTTCCCTTTCGCACACAACGTCTCCTCGTTTCTCTCCTCTCGAAAAGCATGCTTTTCCTTTCTATGTGTCTCTTACTTCGTCTCATTCAAACCCTAGACGGATTACTCTCTCTGTCAATCTGGTTGAATCAAGCTCCTCCGGCAGAATCAATCCTTTTATCGAGTCGTTCTCTCTTAATCACTATTGCATCTTCCGACAGAATCAAGAATATAATGTATAATGTCTCTCTCTACATATTGCATTTTTTTCTATGATATTTGTTGGATTGTGCAGATTTGGGCATTTATTGTTCGGTACAATATGTAATGGGTACACCAATCGACCTCTACTATGGTCGCCACATGTTTTGTCTTCTACTTCTCTTCATCGTGATTGCTGATTTCTTTTTTTTTTTCTATTATAATTTCTACTGATCTCAATATAATCGGTTGAGAAAGTTGTACAATTTGTCTACAAATATGTGATTGATGATCAGTGTTTAAATTAGTGTACTAAGTTGTTCCTTTTTTTGTTGTTGAAACCCATTGAAAACCAACTTGCTGGTGGAAAAATTAAAGGCAAGTCCATTTTGCATGTGTGTAGTTTTTCCGACTAATACCCATGGTATGGTCTTGGGAAGCATCAGGCCATCAAGGGATTCTCTATACAAAATTAAAGGCATGGGCATCAAAGTTGTATGTTAGCTATTATTATATTGTCAAAGTTGTCTTGGTTGATTTTATGTTTATATGATGATTTTGATTTGGCCTTTTACTCATTTTCTGTTTTTGTTTAAATTTTCAGGTATCCTTCACATGTTCTCCTACTTGCCTAGAGATTTGAACTTTCTGAAGCATACAACCAATATTGGGTGGAAAGAGTGGGTTCCCAGTTGATACTTGGATCTGTAATCTTGATATGTTACACATTAGATAGATCTTTTATCATTTACTAGATAATATGTCTATTGATTTTATAAATTTTCTTACCTCCTAAGCTTACAGGTTTCAAAGGGCAAGACCAATCATCATTGATCCCGGCTTATACCCTTCAAAGAAATCTGGTATATTTTGGGCTAAAGAGAAACGATCCATGCCTTGTTCATTTAAGTTGTTTATGGGTATGCGTTCTTCATATTACTTTTTAATGTCATTTACTAGACAATATGTCTATTAATTTTATAAATTTTCTTACCTCCTAAGCTTGTAGGTTTCAAAGGGCAAGACCAATCATCATTGATCCCGGCTTATACCACTAAACTTGATTTCTCGGCCAATTTTAATTGACCACCGGTATCATGGAGATGAAGTCTCTGGTAATAAATTGTATTAGTTGCTTTGATACTGAACCTTATGCTTATTAGTTGACTTTCTTTGCATGTGTTTATAATAGGTGTGTATCAGTACCATGGCAAATCATGTAATTCTGTGAGTCTATACTTTGATTTCAGTTTTTTTAAGTTTTGAGTGCGTGTGAAGATGTATGAAGTGGTTGTTTCTGGTATAACTATTTCAAGTCTAGAATTGAGGTGGGTGTTTTGTATCTACATTAATTTCACTTTTACTTTAAATTGTGGTATTGAATGTTCTTTTTGAATTTTTAGCATTTATATATCTTCATATATTTGTTGGGATTTTTTATTGATCAGAAATGACATGACGCACTTGACGCTTCGTACATCTGATTTTAAATTTTCTTGGCTTCCACGTTCTTGATAACCGGTGCGCGTGCATCGTTAGAAAGGTAACACCAATCCTCAGATATCAACTTCGAACGCTTCCGCTTCTCCATGCTTCATCTGTAGAGTGTAATCACAAAAGTACTATTGAGAAATCGATCATCGCACATAATAAACCCTATTTCTCTCTTACTCTCTCAAACTGGTGCAAGAAATCCACCATTGCTGCTGATAACAAACCGATTCCATCTCTATGAAACTGACCACCATTGTTGAAAAATCAACCTGCTCTTAAGAAATTAACCACTTCCATCTCTGTGAAAACATCAACCATTTTTTTAAAATGGTATTTTAGTTGTTTCTATTAGATTATGAACGGTGTGTAATTTCGTGATAACATGGTATTTTACCTGCATTTTTCTAATTAGAAATACCATCATATGATGCTTTCAAAGGCGAAGAAGAGGCTGCACCAAAGTTAAAGGTGAAAAGTACCAGCTCTGCACTACATCTTAACTCTCTTTCTTCATTAGTTGATTTCTCAAGTATATTTATGTCTGGGGTTTTGGACTGCTGGGTTAAGGATTTGCTTTGGATATTTTTCAAATATTGTTGATACCATCATGGTTTTAATTGTTTCTACAAGCCTATCCTTTTGGTGCTACATTTATTTGTGCTCAAGTATGATCTGGTGATGATTTATGTTCTTGGGGATATTGGTATATGTGTTTGGTCTTGGTTAATTCCAATCTGGTTCTGCATCTTCTTCAAGCTTTCTTTGGGTACTGTTACTCTGATAGGAAAATGGTTATTGGACATTATGATTATTTATCTTGGTTTTGAAGATGCCTGGTTTTGGATTTGGTTGAGTTTATTTAAGGATTGAATTCCATAATAAGGACAACATAGTTAGGCTTCTATGCTGTTAAGTTTATTTGATGGTTGCATCTCATTTTGGGTCCTTTATTGATTCATATTTCGTTTTATGTATGGCCTTTATACGATTAGCCGGTTTTTCAACCTTCTGGTGTTTTTGATGTATCGATGACTTTAGTTGCTCAGGTGGGTTTGTTGGTACATCCTGTGTGACGATAGCAGTCTAAATGATACTGCATTGTGATTTGAGCTAGTGTGTGATATATATGTTTATATGTGTTTGACTGTTATTGATTGTATGTTTGAACTTGATGTAACGTATTACAAGAAGTTCAAACATAAAGGTCAAAGATTAACTCATGCATAAGTAAAACATAAGTTTCATCACTTAAGTGTTTAAGTGTTTTGGCTAGATTCGAATTACATAAGTGAAGACATTCGAATCTGTGATAGATTCGAATGTGACCTTAGATTCGAATGGTGCCCAGATTCGAGAATGTCATTGTGGACAGACTCGAATGGGCCTTGGGCCAGATTCGAGTTTGGCCCACATCAGACTCGAATCAGGGTCTATAATTAGGGATAGACTCGAGTCATTAGTGGACTTTTAGCAGAATTCGTGAGGAATTGAGCTTAAGGCGATCTCGAGTTTATCATCAGCTTTAGGTCCGTTTCGGAGAGAATTAGTTCGTAGGATCGTTCGTGTGTCGTTCGTTCAGCGTCTAATAGTCTCCGTGTTTCGTAGTTGAGAGTTGTCCGTCTAACCGTCAACGAGGATTCCGCACTCGTTCACGGATCCGCGTCTAGATAGATCTAGTATTCTTGAGTCTGATTCTCAGTGGTAGGTGCCTCTTGATCAGCAACTTCTGGAGATCTATCTACCGTCGCAGTAGGCTCGGATGTAGATTCGAACGTGGTCCTCGGAAAGATATGGCCATCGTCATTCAGGTGCAACGTCGCCATGTCTTTTTCGATTGTACCTGTAGTATCATCCAAAGGAATGTTAAATGACTCAAACAATTTATCATAGTCAAATAACCATTCCGGACCAGTTTGGGGTTCATGTGTATAACTTGTGACTTCAATATTATACACAATCTCCACAGTACCACTCGTTTTGTTAAAAACCCGTTTGTTTGGTGAGTTCGGCACATAACCTAGGAAGTATCCTTCGTCAGCCTTTTCACCAAACTTCGGTTGATGTTTTGTTCTTAAAAGTGTGCATGGTACTCCAAACGGTTCGAATCCAGTTAAGTTAGGTGGCCTTTTATTCAAAATTTCATAGCATGTTTTGTTCAATGATTTGACTGTAAGGACTCGGTTTAAAATATGGCACGCGGTATTCACTGCCTCCCCCCAAAACATGGTAGGAAGCTTTGAATCCGAAAGCATAGTCCTTGCAGCTTCAATCAAAGTTCTATTTTTACGTTCGGCCACCCCATTCTGTTGAGGTTCATATGGTGCACTGAATTGATGCACTATGCCCTTTGATAGACAATATACACCAATTACAGTGTTTTTGAATTCAGTCCCATTATCACTACGAATATGTTTAACCCTTTTTCCGTATGAGTTCTCCACTTGGTCTAAGAACCCGATAAGCTTGGAAGCCGTCTCGTCCTTCGTACCTAAAAAGAAAACCCAAGAAAAACGTGAGTAATCGTCAGTGATAACTAAGCAAAACCAACTACCTCCTATACTCCTTTTGTTGATAGGGCCGAAAAGGTCCATATGCAACAAATCGAATGTTGAGGCGATTGAATTCTGCTTCTTGGACTTGTGTGTCTTTTTATGCTGTTTGCCCTTCATGCATGGTAGACACTTGTCTTCAAATTGAAAGCTCTTCATTGGCACACCCTGCACCAGTCCATTCTTCGTTATGTAATTCATCTTCCTTAGGTGCAGGTGAGCCATGCGTCTGTGCCACAGTACTGATTCCGTCTCTGAAGCTTTGGATAATAGACAGATTGGCCCCATCGAAGACTCCGGCTTGTTCATATCCAGCATGTATAAGTCGTTCTTCCTTGGCGCCCGCATCAATACCCATTCTTCAGGAATTGTGAATCTCGGCTTTAGCACTAACGCCTCAGTGTCAGTAAATAACACCGAGTTCTTCCTATCACAGATTTGAGATACACTAATGAGATTGTGAACCAGTTTATCAACGTGATAAACTTGGTCCAACGTGATTGTCCCATTAGTGACCACTCCGGTACCCGTGATACTTCCACCTTTGTTACCAGCGAATGATACGAATCCCCTATTACCTCCCTGGAAGTCTGTGAGTAGACTTCTTTCCCCCGTCATGTGCCTAGAGCAACCACTGTCGACGAACCACTTGTTGTTTAGACCTGTAGTTATCTCCTGCACATGAAAGAAAAGAGGTTAGTTATCATGGGGACGAGAATGGTATTACCAAGTCAGTCATGGCTTGGGTTCCCCGTGATAACTAACCTCTTTTCTTTCATGTGCAGTAGATAACTACAGGTCTAAACAACAAGTGGTTCGTCGACAGTGGTTGCTCCAGGCACATGACGGGGGAAAGAAGTCTACTCACAGACTTCCAGGGAGGTAATAGGGGATTCGTATCATTCGCTGGTAACAAAGGTGGAAGTATCACGGGTACCGGAGTGGTCACTAATGGGACAATCACGTTGGACCAAGTTTATCACGTTGATAAACTGGTTCACAATCTCATTAGTGTATCTCAAATCTGTGATAGGAAGAACTCGGTGTTATTTACTGACACTGAGGCGTTAGTGCTAAAGCCGGGATTCAAGATTCCTGAAGAATGGGTTTTGATGCGGGCGCCAAGGAAGAACGACTTGTACATGTTGGATATGAACAAGCCGGAGTCTTCGATGGGGCCAATCTGTCTATTATCCAAAGCTTCAGAGACAGAATCCGTACTGTGGCACAGACGCATGGCTCACCTGCACCTAAGGAAGATGAATTACATAACGAAGAATGGACTGGTGCAGGGTGTGCCTATGAAGAGCTTTCAGTTCGAGGACAAGTGTCTACCGTGCATGAAGGGCAAACAGCATAAAAAGACACACAAGTCCAAGAAGCAGAATTCAATCGCCTCAACATTCGATTTGTTGCATATGGACCTTTTTGGCCCTATCAACAAAAGGAGTATAGGAGGTAGTTGGTTTTGCTTAGTTATCACTGACGATTACTCACGTTTTTCTTGGGTTTTCTTTTTAGGTACGAAGGACGAGAAGGCTGCAAAGCTCATCGGGTTCTTAGACCAAGTGGAGAACTCATACGGAAAAAGGGTTAAACATATTCGTAGTGATAATGGGACGGAATTTAAAAACTCTGTAATTGGTGTATATTGCCTATCAAAGGGCATAGTGCATCAATTCAGTGCACCATATGAACCGCAACAGAATGGGGTGGCCGAACGTAAAAATAGAACTTTGATTGAAGCTGCAAGGACTATGCTATCGGATTCAAAGCTTACTACCATGTTTTGGGGGGAGGCAGTGAATACCGCGTGCCATATATTAAACCGAGTCCTTACAGTCAAATCATTGAACAAAACATGCTATGAAATTTTGAATAAAAGGCCACCTAACTTAACTGGATTCGAACCGTTTGGAGTACCATGCACTCTTTTACGAACAAAACATCAACCGAAGTTTGTTTTGGTGAAAAGGCTGACGAAGATATGTCCGGGTTTAAGGTGCCGACTTCACCAAACAAACCGGATTTTTAACAAACGAGGGGTACTGTGAGATTGGGTTAATAATAGTGAAGTCACAAGTGATACACATGAACCCAAAACGGGTCCGGATGACGTTAGATGGATGAACTAGGAGAAATTGGTTTGAGTCAGGGAACATTCTGGGGAGGATACGACTGAGGTACAATCGAAAAAGACAGGGCGACGTTGCACCTTGGACGATGCCCATAGCTGTCCGAGGACCCACGTTCGAATCTACATCCGAGGCTACTGCGACGGTAAGAGGATCCCCTGAGTTGCTGTCAAGAGGCACCGACACGGAGAATTCAGAACTCAAGCATCTTTCCAACTCTGAGGAAAAGTACCGTGAGGAGGAAAATGTAAAAAAACTAAGAAAAGCCTGTGCCCGCCCCCATTAGGTGAAATAGATCGAATAGAGATAATCGAAGAAGTTGTGATGAAGATAGAGAACTCGAGGATAACAAGAACCATCCATTAGAAAGCATCATAGAAATCCTAAACGAAGGGTGTGAGGCCAGGCGTAGTGGAAATAACAACAAGTGTTGTTGGGCGAAGGTCCACGACTCCGCGGCATCTCCCCACTAGTCCTCTCTTCGTGTTTCATATCGTCAGTCACGCCGACACCTGTCCCTGAGCCCAGTACAGGATAACTCTTGGGTTGCCTCGATGCCGGCCGCGCTTTCTCCGTGTTTGGAAACTAGAAGGTGGCGTTACGATTCCGTTACGCGCTCGCGGGGAACTAGCATAGGACCCACCGTGGGTTTGTAAGTGCAAAGAGACGCGCAGAGGGTCTAGTCACGCGCAACAAGGCAAGGTTAGTTGAAAGAGGTTGCAAGCCAGAGGCGGAATTGATGACAACAGGTTTTTCACCATAGCAAGGCTAGAACAATAGGTTGTTGTAGCTTTTGCCTCCTTCAGGTTTCTTACAGTCTAATCAGTTAGACGTTAAGAGCGCTTTTCCATATGAGAACGTGAAGGAGTTAAGGTCAATTGTGAAACAAACCCGCCCGCCACCGGCGGTTATACCGATCCAAAATATCCCTTAGAGGTTATATCGCTTAGAGCAGGCTACTAACGGATACATCAGGCACCTAGGCATGTCTGAGACTCTAATCCACCATCTGTTAGAGAACGGTTTGGAAAGGGGTAGATACATAGTACCACGCACAATACAACTTGTTTGGGTAAGAGGAGGCGTCACTTATCGTGGTACACAGTGTACGTCGATGATATCATATTTGAAATCATCAGACGAACAATGTTCAAAGATTTCGAGACAGGTGATGAGTCGAGTTTTGCGAGATGATGCGCTTGGGGAGTTGAATTTCTTTAATAGGGAGGTTACAATTTGACCAAAGAAGGAAGGGCATGTTTATCCATCAGACCAAGTATGGCGAGGACATGGGGAGGCGGTTCGGGATGGAAGGAGAAAAAAGTTGACTGCCGCCTTCAGACGCCGATGACAGTGAATCACAATCTCGGGCCGGGTATGAAGTGATACCGATGTGGATCCGACCTCTATATCGGGCCATGATGGGGTCACTTAGGTAGTTAACTGCTCAAGACAGACAGTATGTTTGCTGTGTGTATGGTGCTAGTTTCACTTCCACGAATCCGAAGGAGATGCCTATGACAGCTAGTGAAGCGATTCCTAACGGAGACCTCAATAGTCGACCGAAGCTTGGTCGTTGGTATAGCGGAGGGAGAGCTGAAGTGGAAGCGTTCACGATTCCTGACTACGGAGGATGCAAGCTTGACGCCGCGCAAATCACAGCTGAGTTTCAGTTCCTAGGCAGGGAGGTTGGTATCCTATCCTGGCAGAATGCAAGAAACAGACGTCGGTATCCGTGTCGGTCCAAAGTCGGCGAGTATGGTGGCTCGGTAGTTGCTGCTCACAGGTTTCTGTGGATACAGGGACACATTTGAGGGATTAAACGGTTTTGGCGTATACTCAAACTCCAATTAGGATGTACCAGTCTACAATGGCTATACTAATAATCCAGTTAACATCATAAAACAAAGCACATAGACATAAAGCAAGCATTTTGTAATGCGGGTGTGCTGAAAGAACTTAATCAACTGGTAAAAAAGTGTCAACAGAGAATAATAATTAGCAGATTTATTGACCAAAGCGTTGATAGTCCACGGTTGAGTATTTAGTTCAACTGAAGAACGCAAACCCGGAGTTAATTGGACCTTAATTACTATAGCTTATTTCTTTTGAGTCGTTAGTATTTTTCCTTTTTTTTCATAGTCTGCTAATTTAGGGAAGTTTCTATTTTTATAAAGCAGGTTTCTATTTTTAGTAAGTTAGTAGTAGCTTAGTTTACTGCTTTTCTTATGACAAACAAAAGAAAGAGAGGAAATCTCAAAATACAAAAGGGAATATCAGAAAAAAGAGTTAATCTTAGATACATAGTTCAAAGTGAACT
>JAANYP010002830.1:0-21698 GCA_020465985.1 Centrapalus pauciflorus | reverse complement strand
TCATAATGCAAATCTTGATAAGGAGAATGCCGATCTAAAGAAGATTGTGGAAAAAGTTCAGGAAGAGAACTTAGAGCTAAAAACCTTTGTTTGTGATCAGTCTGCTGAGATAAGGTCGATGCGCTCCCTAATTGAGCAGCTAATGAAAAATTTACAGGCTCAGGGGGAGTCATCGTGCCGAGATCGGGAAGTACAGCGTGAAGATGATGATAATGAAGGCAATGATCCCGTTGCGAATAAAGAGATTGAGTCTGTAGATTTTCCTGCAGCTCAAGTTACACAAATTCAGGGGGAGCCAAGTACCGAAGGAGGAGAGGGAGGATCTGGAAAAGAAGCAGGTTCCTCAAGGGTTTTGGACAGTGACATTATAGATGCACTGAAAGACATAGAGGAAGAGCTTATGGACTTTGATGATGAAGAAGAAGAATTGGAGGAAGGTGAGTTTATTCCAGAGGAGGTCGTCGACTGGAAATCAGACGATGAAGTGTTGGATGATGAAGACGATCAAGTCAATGAGGTTATTGTCGATTCACAACCTATCACGGAGCTATATGAAGGACAAAATCATAATGTGATTGACATTGACTATATCAAGGTAGCCTCAGTCGAGGACAAAGAACTTGAAGAGGCCGAGAAGGAGCCATCTAGAACTGACTTGATAAATCTTTGGTTCAAGAAAGAGGAAAAGAAAGAGCGTTTGAAAATGAAGAAGAAAATGAGAGTTCCAGGTGCTGGAAACTTCTCAGGAGGCATTATAAGCTGGTTCTTTGACAAAGAACTGCAGCTATTTATCTTGAAAAGAAGAGATGGACTACAATACTTGAGGCGAACACTAAAAGCATTTAACTCATTGCCCAAGATTGAAGTAAAGGAGCTTGCTTGGAAAGAATTAATTAATATAGGTAATGACCAGTACGCTGAGGTTGTGGCAAGAATCATAAGGAAAGAAGGAAGATCTGGGAAGTTTGAGCGACTCAAGCCAAGGACCGGAAAGAGGGTCGAGGATCAGTCGAGAATAGATCCTCATACAGGTAGGCCATGGGCCAGGATGGTATACAAACCTGTGAGGTGTCTAAAGAAAGTACCAATGAAATCGATGCCACAGAACGTTTTGAGCAACATGAAATGGTGGTACCTCGAGATTGACACTACTGAAGCCATCATGGAGGATCAAGACGAGCAGGTCATTTTGAAGGTATATGATCCACTGCATTTGATAAACCTATCAAAGGACGACCTGAAGAAGCTTCATGATCAGCCTATCTTCTTTACTGAACCATGGAGATCTGAAGCCAGGAAGTTCCAAAAGGTAGTTAAAAGTTTGTATAGATGCTGGATTATATGCTGGTAGTAGTATATATAGCTCTAGTACTTAAATTTGATGTAATGTAAATAATTAGAAGCTATCGTCAAGGGGGAGTCTGTTGGTACACCCTGTGTGACGATAGCAGTCTAATCGATCTGCATTATGGCTTAAGTAATATTCTGAGTATTAACAAGTGTTTTGATATATATGTTTATATATGGTTGATATTTATTAGTGTTTGTATGTTTGAACTTGATGTAACGTATTACAAGAAGTTCAAACATAAAGTACAAAGATAAATTCAATCATATGTAATATTGTAAGGTTCAACACTTAGTTGTTTATGTAAAAGGCTAGATTCGAATTATATATCGGTTGACATTCGAATCTGTGATAGATTCGAATGTAACCATAGATTCGAAAATAGGCTAGATTCGAGACTGTCAGATGCACAGATTCGAATGGGCCTTGGGCCAGATTCGAGGTTGGCCCACAACAGACTCGAATCAGGGTCTATAATTAGGGATAGACTCGAATGATTAAGAGACTTTTTGCAGAATTCGTGAGGAATTAAGCAAGAGGCGATCTCGAGTTTATCATCTAGGTGAGTGCCGTTTCGGAGAGAATTAGTACGTAGGATCGTTCGTGTGTCGTTCGTTCAGCGTCTAATAGTCTCCGTGTTTCCGTTGGTTGAGAGTTGTCCGTCTGACCGTCAACGAGGATTCCGCACTCGTTCACGGATCCGCGTCTAGATAGATCTTGTAGTCGTAGACCTTACACTCTGTCAAGAAATAGCAATGAATGATGAAATAATTATAAATGTTTGATGTTTTTAAAGGATTTTGGATGTGTTGCAAAAAGAATCATTGAAATCCAACACTAAATGAAAGTTCATTGCTATTTTAAAAAAAACTTTTGGTATGATAATTCCCAAAGGTATAAAATATCAATGAATGTTGAAATGTTTATATGTATTTGATACTTTTAAAGATTTTAGAATTGTTACAAAAAGTCTCGTCAAAATTGGACGTCAAATGAAAGTTTTTGTTGTGTTGTGAAAGTTTATCGATAATTGGCTTAATATGAAAGATCATTGCCATAGTACGCAATTTCAGTATATTAAATTGCTATTTTGTGCAGATTCTGCACAAATCAGAGAGTTTCTATTAAGATGTGATCGATGCTTAACTTTAATTTCATGTTAGCTTAACTTTTATAACTGGTCTTTCTTAATTATGAGATCTTTTACGTTTCACAAAAATTTTAACATTTATCAAATGATCTATGCATAAGATAATTGCATGAATTGAATTTCTCTTATTTATGTGTCTGTCGAATACTCTATAGGTTTCAATTCTCAATTATGTCTATATGTCAAGTTCCTATACTTGTGATGTTTGCATTTGATTATTGTTATAATATTTTGAAGTTACTTTACTTGAATGTGTTGGATAAAACCTCTATTTGTGGCTCTCACTACCTTTACTTGAATGTAATATTTTTATAGAAATGGTGTTTTTACAAGATTTTTAAGGAACGCTTCATTAGAAACGACTCAATTTGATAGTTTGTTGTCATATCATGCAATTTCAGCAAAGTTGATTGCTATTCTGGGTAGATTTTTTGTAAAAAAAAACCAGAAAGGGTTATTCGGGTTATGGGTTAAGTGCATAAGCTAATTAGTCATGTTTTTTTACATAAGATTGAGTTTTGGTTCCTATATTATTGACTTGAGTTCATAACGTAAGTTGTTAAATTTGTTTGGTTAAACTTTAATTATAGATATTATGACTGGATTGAAGAAGTATTTGATGTCAAAATCTGAATTTGAAACTCATTTGGAGCTGAGGTATGATTTTGGTTAAGTTTTGTGCTTTTGAGACATGTACCATGATTTTGTTATCGTTATGTACATTAATTAGTTTGAAATACTAAGCATTATATTTTGATAAACGTAATATTGGTTTCATAACAATTTCTTTTTGAATGACTGAATTATGCTTTTTTCTATTATTTATCACCGCCGCCGCTTAGCGCGGGTACAATACTAGTATACTTAGGGTGTGAGTCTGTCAAAAGGACTAAGACCCGTGGGACTGTTGGAGCTACCAAAAGGGACAGAAACAGGGAGTGATGTTGCTGTTGTCCATACTCAACACTAGACTAATTTATGGCTTGTTTAAATGGTTAAGGTGCTACTGTGATGTTTTTGTTTTCCAGCAACAAAAGTGATGTACATAGATAGAAGGATTAAGGGTATATGTGAATCTCGGTTCTTTTCTCCCTTGAACAGCACACAACTTAACTAATATATATTACAAGAAAGGAATAATGGGGTGTTGGGTGTTGTTTAAAAATCCGAGATTCACACCATTTGTGAATCTCGGTTCTCCCATGCTGTACATACACACTCACACTACACTGCATATTTTAACTTTCTGTTTTTCTTTAACTCCAGCAACATTTTCACAACTTTAAAAAGGGGTTTGATGCTTTTAAATCATGCATAAACACACACAAATCTTTTTAAGTTTTGGCCGAAGGCCATATGGCCTTCTTGGCCCTCTTTTTCGACAAAAAACAGAACAAAAAATCGAAATGAAATAGGGACAGCAGCAAGGTTTAATAATCTCAGAAAATAATCTTAAATTTTGGAATTATGGTCTCAAATTGGTAAGAAAATCAAATAAACTCATAACTATAACATGCATGCTATGTATTTTATATTTGCAACACTAGACTTGATTTAATTTTGATGTTTTAGAAGCTGAATTTGCAGCACATAAACTTCCAGAATCGTATCCTCTAATTAATGAATGCTATTACGTTATAAAGGTATACATTAGGCCCTCAATGTAGATTTTTGGGTCTTTATACTTTATGTGGTCATGATACAATGTGTTAGATTGTGAAACATGAGAAACGTTATCTTCATCTGGCATTCAATTACTCTATAGAATAAAAAATAATTAATCAAGAAAAGTGTTTATCTGGTTCTTAATTTTTTGCTTCAAGTTACCTGTTTCCTAGGCAAGGCTTTAGTAACACATTGCACATTTCTTGTCTATTTGACATTGCGTCAAACTGTAAATTTTGATGCTTGACTTACAGTCAATTTAATAGGATATCTAATAATTAGATTAATTTTGTACTGTTGGGAGGCACATTGAGCGATGTAACACATTCGAGTAATGTAGGTCATGTATGGTGATCAGGTCTGATGAAACAAGGTTTAGTAACTAAGTTATGGTAATATGTGTGTTTTCGTTAAATCATACTCCAAAACTATTAGAGATGTTTAAGCTTGGTATGGCGACTGGCATCTTATGTTATATACATGTGTGTGTGTACTTTTGGCTTATCATGTGCAATTTCTCTTGCAGTTCATCCAGTGCTGCCAAAAACCATGGCTGAGGTTGATCTGTCTATGGCTTTCAAATTTACTCATTATCGATGAAGGGTATTATTATGGACATTGTGGCTCACATTAGAACACCTTAAAAACTATGTGATAAGTCAATCACTCAATCAGTCAATTGTCGTCTATTTTTAGGATTCTCAGAATTCATGTACAACAAGCTACTTATAGAACAGAAACACAAAATTATTCAAAAATTGACGGGAGTCTCTTGTAAATTTAAGATTCACAGTAGCTCATTTCTCTTTAATGGGACAAAGTATTCTTCATAGTTTTATATCAGTACAACAAGCTACTTATAGAACAGAAACACAAAATAATTCAAAAATTGACGGGAGTCTCTTGTAAATTTAAGATTCACAGTAGCTCATTTCTCTTTAATGGGACAAAGTATTCTTTGTAGTTTCATATTTGAATTCACATAGGTTGGATCTCTGTCCACCCACAGTGAGTTCCTAAACCCACACAGCACACCCATAGAGATCGTCACATTTTTTTTTTTTGCATAGAAATGTATGAATTATGTGCATGAATGAAAACATTGGGGGTGCCAATCGGTATGTGAATTCAAATATGAAACGAACCTGGTATCCACACCACCAGGACTACCGATCGCAAAGATAAACAAGAACGAGAGGAATTATAAAAACTTACAGAGATTCAGAAATTGAGCCCTCAATCGCGTACCAGAAGACCCTCACCAAGCAGCGCCCAAATCGTTTGAGGAACCGGTAGTGTTGATTTTCAGATTTTGTAGAAGGGAATCCGCTTTTGATGGAGAGAACATTACTCACGTTCAGATTTTTAGGAGAGAAGATGATAACATAAATCAATTTTGAAAAAGCAGATGTTTTAGGTATTATGTTTCTAAACTACTGTATATCTCTATCTATGTACAACTTTTTGTTTTTAAAATAAATAATACAACTTTTTATTCTTAAAATAAAAAATAAATACAACTTATTATTATAAAAATTAATGAATAAATACAATTTATTATTTTAAAAAGATAAATACAACTTTATATTAAAATGGGTAAATGACCAAAAATAGTAACAAGTTTTGACATTTTTATCATTAATAGTAACATTATTTATTTTTTTATCATTTATAATAATAACTTTTTATTTTTCTATCAATAATAGTAATTGGTGACCTGCAAACTTGTTTAGCAGGTCACCAACAACTTTTCAGTTATCAAAAATAGTAACAACTTTTTATATTTTTATCAATAACAGAAACATATCAAATTAAACCAATTTATGTTTCAATTTATTTAATTACATTACTATTATCTTTAGTGAGTATTTTATTAGTTTCATTAAATTTATTTAGTTACAATTTTTATTTTTTCATAACCTTATAAAATATTTAATATATATTCTGAATATTTATTTACGATTAGATAGTATTTGATTATTTATTCACAATTGTATATAATATGAACGAAAAAATACTACGAATGATTAAATTTATTGGTTGATTAAATTATTAATATTGCGTTGGGGCAATGCTATGACGATTATTGGATGAACACGTGTCGGGGTCGAGTATACATGTCACCGGTTTATAATTCTAGCAGATTATTAATAATTAGGAGACCACGGAATTAAATGAGAATATTGATATTAATTATGAAATATTGATAACGGGGTCGAGTATCGGTATCGAACTCGCGTTATAAACGATATGTTTATATGTATAACACGTTATACTCTTCGCTTCCATTTCATTCATTCGAAAACAATTGAGAAGTGTTGTGTGTGTTTATAAGAGCGAACAGAAGGAAAAAAACCGTAACAGGGTTGAATTGAGCTGTGGATTTTATCTTCAAAATGGCTTGGGGTGTTCTTTAACTTGGGAAGGTAAGAAACCTCTAATTTAAATTAGTTGATTTATAGTTTTTTGTAAATAAAAAATAAAAAACATGATTGGGTCGTAGTTTTTCACGAAAAAACTAAAACTTGAATGGTTTGTAATCAGTTTTGTTTGGAATTTACTAAAAAGCCAAACAATTTGTAATTTTTTTTAAATAAAATAATTATGATCCATTTAGATTGGAAAAAACTAAAAAATGCAATTTTGATTTTACTAATTTACTAACTTAACTTAATCACATTAAATTTTGATTTTAGGTTTTTCTCATTAATGAATTAATATTAAATTAGATACTACAACACATCAAATTAATGTTTACCTAAAATAAATATCTATTATTATCAATGTTGCAAAAATCGGCCTAGTCGGCCGATAATCGACGACTAAGCGGGACTCGGGATACTGCCGCTACGACTTGAACCTGATCGGACTAATTAGGCGGTGGAAGTCAAAGTCGGTCAAAGTCGGTCCTAGGCGGCTCTAGGCGGTCAAAATCAAGGTTAAAATCGGCGTTGAATATGGATTCGATGAGGAAGAAGAAGGATTAGAGAGAGATATGTGTACCTTGTGATGTCCAGAGTGAGGCCGAGAGAGCGACGGCAGCCAGCAAACAGAGGGCAGCGACGGCAAAGGTGAGAGCAGCGACCGAGAAGGAAAAGGGAGAGCGGAGGGAGAGGAAGCGTCTGCCGGAAGGAAAGCAGTGCAGCAGAGAAGGAAAAGCAGAGCAGCAGAGGGAGAGGAAGCGACCGAATGTTTAAAAGTAAAAACCCTAAATAAGATTTATATATTTATTTAGTAATTATAATTATTTATTCTATTTTTAATAAATTAATTAATAGAAAATCCTTTAATATTTAATATATATATATATATATATATATATATATATATATATATATATATATATATATATATATATATATATATATATATATAATATAATATAACAAATCTAAATCAATTAAATTTAGGTTGTTACCTTAAAATATTTAAATGATTAACCTTAAGTTCTAATTATAAAATATTATTAATTATTATTTAATCGTTTTTTAACTAACCTACATGTATATCTTATTATTTTTGAACATGTTACATATGTAATTCTAAAATTTACAAACTAAAATTTCCAATCCGACTAGTCCCTGACTAGTCCCCGCCTAGGCCGACTACTCCCTAGTCCCCAGTCGGCCGGCCGACTCCCGCCTAGCGATTTCTACAACATTCATTATTTTTATCCTTAATGAACAAAATTAAACTCAAATGTAAAACTGGATTTAAATGTAGAAATATGGTAAATAAAGTTAAATTTTCTGTAAATTATTTTGCTAACAAAAGTTAAAAATTAGCTGATAAAACTTGAAATGTGAATATGATAAATTTTGGTTATTAATTTTCAGATATTCCACTTTTTATATTTTATCATTTTCAAAATATATATACACATTCACGTAATGAAAACTTTTTGTATCTCACACTGATATTTCATATTTGAAGTTAATAAAAATTAAAAGAAACATTCTTTTGCAAGCACGTATTATGATTTTTAATGCTATAATATAATAATATTTTTCATGTAATATCAGGCAACTAACTATTTTTTAATCTTTAATTTAAATAGATTTAGATTTTTTTATTTTAATCATATATAAATTTTATAATAATTTATTAAAATATAACAAATTATGTATTTTCTAAATCAACCCTTGTAATACATGGTGTCTAACCTAGTTGTGGTAATATATAAAAAAAATTACTTACTTGAGACTAATTAAAAACTACATGACAAGAATAGAACCCAAGACCTCAAGTTTAAAAAACATAGTTGTTACCCACTAAGCTAGTTACCTCATTCAATAAATATACACAAATTTAATTACTTATTATCTAAACGAATAAACCTAATATATTCAACCTAATACATACGGCCATTCCTATTTAAGCTAATAAACCCAGACCCCTCTCCACCGTCCCCCACTACGATCGACCACCGTCCCCCACTCCGATCGACCACCGTCCGCCACTCCGATCGACCATCATCACATTCTCGCTGCTGACCACAGACCCCCTCTCCGATCGACTACCGTACCCCTCTCCGATCGACCACCATCTCTACTCTTTGTCGCTGCTGACCACAAACCCCCTCTACGATCGAATTCACGGGTATGTTATTTTCTAATTCATAAAGTGTTCATCGGTCAATTTCATAGTCAAATTTATGATTGATTGATTATGTTTTTCCAATTGATAAAGTGTTCATCGATCAATTTGAGACTCCCATGTATGCTATTTGGTATTGTTGTTGCTGGCTGTTATTTTAAATATTGCTGTTGTGCTTGCTGCGAAACATACTGTTAGCCCAATGATATTATTGTCATTGTTTATGAATAAGTAGTACTACGAGATATGTGTTGATTTTAGATGAGGATTTAGATTAGTAGTTTCTTTAGGATATGGATTATTGTTGGGAAATCTTTATTAATATGTCTAGGGAGTTGTAGGGGATAATGCTTAATTTTATAGCAAGTGAGTATTTAAAATAAGCACCATTGGGGATAGGGAACTAACAAATTGATGTTTTTTACATGGGCAGTGACACTTTCATATCATTGCATGATATATGCTTCCTGAATTAGGATTCCATGTAACCAATACTGCAATCAACTTTTGCATCCGTAATGGATGGAAAGTAGGAAAGCCAAACCTGTCATCCACTATGCATTGAAAGTAACAGTATGAGTAGAGCTATATGTCCCCTCCATTCCAGAATGGACGTTGACCCACATATCTGGTTCAAACGATGTTGAGAGCTTTCGCATCATCTGAGACTCAGGATCACTAAAAGGGCCAGTCCCTGGATTCTCTTCATGTGGATCATAATCCTAAAATACAAGAGCCAAGATGAACCTTGTAACAGAGCATGATAACAAAAATCTTGATATGTCGTGTTATGCTTATAAGCTAGAAAAACAATATGAATTCAAGAAGTTGTTTTGGAGCTGTCCGTGATGCCACATAAGATATCTTTTTTTAATAAAAAATTTTATCTCATTCCTTTTCAGTTCAAAAACTGGTATGTGCTACTGACAATTTCTTCTGGTATGTTTGAGATTATCATGTCCAAGTTATTTAATAATGTACAAAACACACACACATATGTATCTAATTTATGGCCGAAGGCCAAATGGCCTTCTTGGCCCTCATTTTTGACCAAAACAGAAGCAAACATCACATGGACTGCAACCTATATAATTTTCTGATTTTTTATTTCAATGTTGGAATTTATGCTTCAAATTGTTAAGAAAATCAATTAAACACATAATTCAAACATGCATGTATTTTATTTGATGATTGAAACTCCTAATTGATCATCAATTTTGAAGATTGAATCCTTTTGAATGTATAAAAAAATCAGCAACCGTAACATACATATATGAACACAATGCATAAAGCATGAGATTACCTTGTAATCTTGTAGGAACTTGCTATTCAATGCTTGTTTTGTTGAATTTCAACTTGAAACTTACAAATTGATGATGAGTTTTGATGAATTTAGAGAGGAACCGTGGGTTTTGTTGATAGAGAAACTCTCAAATTCTTTGATTTGTGTAAAATGAGCAGACCATTGTTAATTTGGGTATTTATATAGAAAATTGAAGGTATGATGTATGTATCTCACTGCTAATACTTTGTAAAAAATATTAATCTTCATATGTACGGTTGATTTCTTTCTTGGCTTGTATGATTTGTTTGATAATGATTGAACTCACTCCCAATAAATGTTATGAGATAGTGATCGACAAAGTATCAAATTCCATCACTGGTTTCCTCGTGTTGTATCTATAGACAAAGTATATACTTTTACGTGCACATTTCTTTCTATTTCTCTTTTCCAAAACCCCTAGCCCCCATTTCATCTTCTCTCTTCCTCGGTCGACTGTGCACACCACCGCCACATCGTCGCTAACACCACCGCTAACACATTAGGAGCATTGTTTTATTTGGTTTTGGGTTTGATCATTGTTGGTTTTAGCATTTTAGTTCAACAGTTTAGGTTTATTTTTAGTTGTGTATCAACTTTTGTTTTAGCTATTTTGCTTCATGGTTAAAACATTTATATACTGCTTTCTTTTGTGGCTTTGCAAGTAGATCATGCAAGGGTTTTAAAGAGGTATTTTGTGTAGTTTCGTATGTATAGATTCAAGCTCTTTTCTTACAACTCATTTATGAGGCTTTTATAAGACTATCAATATAATTGTTTTCTTCTTTTGTTATTACAAATTATATCATTGGGCTAACAGTATGCTTATTTCATTGATCATTTCATAACTCATATTTAACTTATATAATTTCTCTTATTAACTGATATTGCAATTATTTAGTACAAATTTCATTTAACGTCCTAATTAACGTTAAACATTGTTAATTGATGTAAATTACTGTTCGGGTTGTTACACTTATACTGAAGAATGAAAAACTAAATGTTGTTTGATCTTGGTGATTTAATGATAAGAAGTAAGAAGGATAAGGTTGATTTATATGTGTAATTGATCAACAAACTCAAGATAAAAAAGGGCATTTGTATACTTAAGTTTGATAAAAATGAGTGGATAATAGAAAATTTTGGCATTTGTTCGTTCCATAGAAATATAAGACCTCACCATAAGTAGTATATAAACCTGTGTTAATATTCAATAACAAGATGTTTCTGAGGGCTTAATTTTGTCCATTTAGGTGAATTTTCGAATAACCGCCATGAACATAGATAAGACTTGGATGCGTACAGATAGAACCAAAAAACCATACATAAATGGAGTTGCATCATTTTTGGAATATGCTATCCACAATTTGAAGCTTTTAAAGAAGATGGACCCCCAAGGAGGGGAGGGGGTTTATGGCTGATCTATACAAGACCAGTAAGACGTGAGGGGGTTTATGGCTGATCTATACAAGACCAGTAAGACGTTACGGTTACACGAGGAGGGGAGGGGGTTTATGGCTGATCTATACAAGACCAGTAAGACGTGAGGGGGTTTATGGCTGATCTATACAAGACCAGTAAGACGTTACGGTTACACAAGAAGGTGCAGGGTGGTCGGTGATACCTGGTTGGTCGATAACACTCATGGAAAGAGATGGAATATAGAAGAAGAATTCAGCAAACAACACTTAATTTTATTTCTCAAAAGAGTGGCGATCAGAGAGATCTCCTTACAATAGCTTAGTTCACTCAACAAGGTACCAAAAGAAACAGAGGGCTTCTTTGGGTAGGCTGTATAGGTCATGAATGTAGAAAATGCTAAGGAATGGGTAGTCTGGGTGAAACATTAATCCTTTGATAACCGCTCCATGATTTCTCAGTAAAACAGTTAAAAAGGTTTCGTAATTTAGGGTAGCCCTTTCCTTGAATGTGAGCTCAGCAATGATTTCAGTAATTTGCTCTGGGAGATCAGATATTTGGAGTTGATCTAGTTGTGCGGTGATGGACGATGATCCTTCTTCTTGTGGCATGTCATGTTGTTGCTCTTTCTGTTCCGCCATTGGATGGATACTGAAAACTGGTATGATACTTTGGGATATCTTGCCAATTTCGTTCAGTCCTTTGCTGTATTTATACTCCTTCGGGGGTCTGGATAGGAAGTCTGCGAGGACGTTGTCTTTTCCTTTGATGTGCTTAGCAGTAAACTTCCACTGTGAGAACCAATTAGACCACCTCAAAAGCTGTGCCTGTGGAAGCATCTTTCTTTTGAACTGGAGCATCCGCGGAAATGATGACATATCCATCTCTACTTGGAACTCGTGCCCTATCAAGTGGAACTGGAACTTTTCTATTCCTCTTTTGACAGCGAGAATCTCTTTGAACGTAGAGTGGTAATGCTTCTCAGAATCTTTGAACGTGCCACTTTTATAACCACATACTTCTCTGGCATTATTCTCGTTGAGGACGATTAAGACAGCTGCCCAATGTTCGTCGCTTGCGTCTGTCTGAAGGATTCTTTTTTCTGACGAAGTGGGAATCTTCAGAGGGGGCATCTTGTCAGCTAGCTGCTTTATAGCCTTGACAGCTACGGTCTGTTCCGAAGACCATTGTGAGGGATTCCTTTTCAACATGGGGAATAGGTGTTTTGTATGATCAGATAATTTTGGTAAAAAATCTGCCATATAATTCACTATTCCAAGAAACTGTTGAATCTGCTTTTGGCTCGTTAGTGTGTCTGGGAACTTATGAAGCTCTTGCGAAACATGTGGCTGGGGTTGATACTTGCCATCTGATATTTTCATTCCAAGGAAATCAATTGTAGTAACACCAATTTCCATTTTCTTTTCTGATAGCATAATACCATACTTGGTTATCAAAGCATGAAACTTTGATAGCAGCTCCACATGTGAGTCGTTGTCTTTTGAAAACAACAGAATATCATCAATGTAAACCAGAACGTTAGATAAAATTGGTTCAAAAATCTTTACCATAGCTTTCTGAAAAGCAGACGGTGCGTTTTTTAAACCAAACGGCATAACTTTCCACTGGTAATGATGATCAGGGATGCAGAAGGCTGTCTTTGGCCTATCTTCAGGACGAATACCTAATTGCCAAAATCCGGACTTTAGATCAAACTTGGACAGGACTTTAGCGTTTGCCAATGACTGAAACAATGCCTTCTTTTGTGGGAGAGGAAACTTGTCATCTGCCAAAAAATGGTTTAGCGGTTGATAGTTGATGACTAGTCTTAGCTTTCCTCTGACTTGTTCACTACGTTTGTTTACGTAGAATGCTTCACACGCCCATGGGGAATTCGTAGGCTCAATAATTCCTTGGTCAACGAGTTGACCGCATTCTTCAATTGCAAGCTGGTAATGATCTGGATTCATTCCTGGGTGGCTTGCTTTTGTGGGGTTAACATCCTCATTCTGTTTGAACGGTAGCGTAACAAAGAATGACTCGTTAAGCCATAGGGGTGATGAATGCTTTTTCAGGAACTCTGTGTGTGTAGAAGCGCATGAGGTTTGGACAATCTGCTGCTTCAAGGATTCGAGAGTAGGAGTAACCATCATATGAAGTTTAGGGATTGTACTCCATGGATTCATGAAACTTTTGTAGCTTAATCCTTGAGGTGTCCACTTCAGATTTGGTAGCTTTGAAAGCAAATCAAATCCGATGAGCATATCTTTGCCATGAGAGCTTGATCCTAGCAGCTTGTGTTTGATTACGCATTTGGGGAAAAGACGTATGTATATAGGGATACTGATCTTGTCAATCACAAACTTTTCTCCATTAGCAGCTAAGAAGGTTTGCTCGTGTGGTCTCCAATAACTCGTTGGTAAGATCTTTGGATCTAGAATGGAGACTGCTGAACCAGTGTCGAACAGTGCTACGACTGGTATTGGCTTTGCGTATGCTGACGTCAGAAGATGAACTTTGGCAATGGGGACTGGTTGACTTTGTTGTAATGGCAAGACATGAGGTGCATGACTAACCATAAACAAACCTGTATCAGAGTAATCTGATGACTCTGAATCTGTTGAGTCTTCATCTGATGAACTATAAGAATAACGTAATGTGCATAACGTTCTGTCATTTGGTTCATCATCAAGAGAGTAGACTGACTCAATATCAGAGATGTCAACTGGCTCTATCTTGTTGAGAGTCTGCAACAGTGCCATTGATCTTCTTTTATCTGGACAGTTTTTAGCGAAATGTCCTCTCTTGTTACATACGTAACACTTATCTGAATTTCTGCCTCGTTTGAATTTCCTTCTCAGGAACTTCCATTTCTTCTTTGGCTTGAAATTCTTCTTCCTGTGAGAATCAAAAGATTTAGAAAATCTTTTGGAGTGTGACTTCCTCTTTGTATGAGAACAATCACACGATGACTTGTCTTTGCACTTGATCTGCAGATGTTTGTCATCACATGCTTTGCCTAGTCGTTTTCCAGTTTTCTCAAACTCTACCAGGAATTTTTTCTGGTTGCAAAGCTTGGCTAGAGCATTGAGAATGAGTTGATACAACTCACCAAGAGAGGTTTGTGCAACTGTTGCGTTCCTTGATTCAAGAAATCTGTATGCCTCATTTCCAAGTGATTCAGGGAATGAATTCAAGAATACCTGTTTGAGGTTAACATCATCTATTCCTTGAAGACAATAGAATCTTTCAGACATTCTATTGTAGTGCTTTTCAAGATCTTTTTTGAGGAAGGAACAGCATTTCATTTTGAGGAATTCTTCTCTTGCGTGTATCGTATGCTCAACTGGATTGCCAATGAATTCTGAGTAGATGACACTCATGAATTCTTCAGGAGATTGAGACTGATGCATCTGTAATTGGCGATACTCTCCAAGACTGAGATACCAGTCACGGAGTCTTCCCTGGAGTCTGGTTGCAAATCGTCTTAAGACCATGTCTATGGTGTAAAACTGAAGTTCTGCAGACATCCAAGTTAGCATTTCCACACTTCTTTCTCTCCATCTTGATGGAGGGATATCATCAAATGTGAACTGCTGTTTAGTATCTGATTTTGGTGGATTCTGTCTCCTGGGTGGCATTTCTTGCGTTTCTGATTCTCCTGAGTCGCTGTCACTAACCACATTCTGGACAGTCGATTCATCTTTGTCGTTTCCTGCCATGAACAAATGTTCAAATGCTTCAGAAGGATCGAAATCCTCGTCTGGTTGGGGAGATACTGGCATGACAAAGGATGGTGTTGGTGGAGAATCTTCACAGAGGTTCTTGAGGAATGTCGTAACTGGGTTACCAATTACAAGAACTTGTGGGTCTTTTGAAGAGGGTGTAGCCTTGTCTTCAGATGACTTCCCGTAAGAAGTACTTGGCTTGTCTGGCAATGCTACAGCTTTTGCTTTTCCTTTTGCCTTGTTTTTAATCTGGGTTTGTTCTTTTTCCCATAATGCCAACGATGGTGATCTTTGAGATGAAAGTTGTGGGATTGGCTGTGGGTCAAACGATGTACTGACAAAAGGTGTAGATGGTAGTCTCCAAGGGTCATCAGCAAGAGTTACTAATCTCTTTTGTTTATGTTGTTTCTCAAGGTCAAGTAACTGAATCTTGAGAGACTTCATTTCTGCTTCTTTCTTTAAGAGAGAGGTTGCTGGTGATGAACTTCGTACAATCTGGAGAAGTTCATTATGAAGGTTTTGGATCTTGATTCTTACTTCACTTATCAAGGCATCCAATGTTTTCATCTTGGAGGACAATACTTCCTGGTTTTTTGCCATCTTGGTTTGTTGAGACAGGATCTGGGTAAGAACCTTGTTTTGTGCAACAGCATTTTCACTTTGCCAATTCAAGGTTTTTTCTGCAGCACTGACTGTATTCGTGACACCAGCTGAATTTATGGTTGTTGGGTTTTTAACCTTCCAATCATGTTTCGTTCTTTGTTCTGGATGATCAAAAGAACTTAACGGAGGAAATTCAGCGTTGTACTGTTCTGCCTGTCTGGAAGATGAAGGATCTGGCAAAACCATGTTGCATCCATCTATTGGTGGAGGTGGATGAACCTTCTTTTCTTTGTGGATGATGGATAAAGCCTTCTGGTAATATGGGGGGAGATTTGGTAAATCAGCCATAAACCCCCTCCTTGGTATCAGAGCCAATCCCCTTGTTCCTAACCTATACCCGTGTTCTTATTCTTACTATTGTTCACGTTGTTATGCTCTGTGACTGCCGTTTTAACGGATCCTTCACATCAGAGAACTGTTGAACTTTTAGTCTTGAATTGTAGAACTATCCAGTATAGATCATAGTTTAGATCTTGTATTGCTTATGAGTTTCTGAATTGCTTGTTAGTTCGTACCAAAAGAGTTCTGTGTGGACATTGTAAGTCGGCAAGGTGACCGCAGTAGAGTCCTTTCGAACTGAGGTAGATTCTAAAAGAAATTCAGATTTCTATATAAGAAATTCAGATCTGCTATTTTCTTAGCCAGATTTTTCTATTAAGCCAAAGCTATGAGTTCAGAACTGTTTTCCTCCTCCCCGTCATCATCCAGTTTCCGCTCCTCATCTGCATCTAAGATAGATCAGTTATACGAAATATCTTATGTTTCAGACGAATCAAAAATACCCCTAACCCAGATGCCCGACGTAGACCCTTACCGTGTATTTTCCAGACGAACAAATTCTTTCAGTAGACGAGTCAAAAAATTGGTTGGATCTTCCACCAATCAAGTCGTTAAAGAATATGTTCAAACTTCAAAGTTTGATTCTTACCAACTCCCAGCCTCTTCAGCAGAACACTTAGTTACACTATATCTCCCATCAGATCTCCCACGTCACTGTATAGCTCAAGGTTACACCCATATCCACTTCGGAGCAATCCGTCTTGCCCTAACCTTTCATGGAAGAAAAGGCCTTCCAGCTTTTTCAAGAATAGCTTTAGTGGATACAAGATTTGTAGAGTACCAACATGCTTGTATTGGTACAATTCAAACTACCTTGAACGCTGGCACAATCTTTGTCACTTTCTACCCAAATTTCAATATGCCGTTGAATGACCCTTCACTGCTCACAGCCTTAAAAGCTCAGATCCAGATCGGAGGCACCCAACAGGTGAATACGTTTCAGGCAACGTTTCACTACCAGATGGCATACAGGGTACAGAACCACTCACTAGACATTATGGTTCCAGGAAGAGACAACTCAGGAGATGCTTTACTCCTTGAGATAGATTCAAAGGCGACGCCAACATGTACCTATGTCCCGAGGCAGTTGTCCAGAGAAGAACTGGTAAAACTTTTGCCAGAGAAATGGATAACAAATTACGAACAGATCCATCAAGCACCGGTACAAACCACCATGGCTCCTGATTTTATCAGACATGAAAACGGACAAGTAGAAGTCAAGTTTTCACCTGCACAAGCAGCAGAGCCACCATCGGTCTTTCCTACTGTTAATATGGTCTCTCCAGCCTTACCTACATCAGATCACATATGGTATGATGTATGCAACTGTAAAGATTGCCTGGAAGAACATTACAGAGTTTCCATGGATGAAGATATGCCTAAGAAAGAGAAACCCTCTCAACGGAAACTAAGGAAAAGATACGAAGAAGGAGACCCTTCTGTTGGATTACTTGGTGAACCATCAGGTAAATATGACTATTACGTCATTTACGGAGACTCGCCAGCCAAACCTCCATCCACCACCAACCCATGTAACAAACCTCCGCCACCAAATCTCCCCCCATATTACCAGAAGGCTTTATCCATCATCCACAAAGAAAAGAAGGTTCATCCACCTCCACCAATAGATGGATGCAACATGGTTTTGCCAGATCCTTCATCTTCCAGACAGGCAGAACAGTACAACGCTGAATTTCCTCCGTTAAGTTCTTTTGATCATCCAGAACAAAGAACGAAACATGATTGGAAGGTTAAAAACCCAACAACCATAAATTCAGCTGGTGTCACGAATGCAGTCAGTGCTGCAGAAAAGACCTTGAATTGGCAAAGTGAAAATGCTGTTGCACAAAACAAGGTTCTTACCCAGATCCTGTCTCAACAAACCAAGATGGCAAAAAACCAGGAAGTATTGTCCTCCAAGATGAAAACATTGGATGCCTTGATAAGTGAAGTAAGAATCAAGATCCAAAACCTTCATAATGAACTTCTCCAGATTGTACGAAGTTCATCACCAGCAACCTCTCTCTTAAAGAAAGAAGCAGAAATGAAGTCTCTCAAGATTCAGTTACTTGACCTTGAGAAACAACATAAACAAAAGAGATTAGTAACTCTTGCTGATGACCCTTGGAGACTACCATCTACACCTTTTGTCAGTACATCGTTTGACCCACAGCCAATCCCACAACTTTCATCTCAAAGATCACCATCGTTGGCATTATGGGAAAAAGAACAAACCCAGATTAAAAACAAGGCAAAAGGAAAAGCAAAAGCTGTAGCATTGCCAGACAAGCCAAGTACTTCTTACGGGAAGTCATCTGAAGACAAGGCTACACCCTCTTCAAAAGACCCACAAGTTCTTGTAATTGGTAACCCAGTTACGACATTCCTCAAGAACCTCTGTGAAGATTCTCCACCAACACCATCCTTTGTCATGCCAGTATCTCCCCAACCAGACGAGGATTTCGATCCTTCTGAAGCATTTGAACATTTGTTCATGGCAGGAAACGACGAAGATGAATCGACTGTCCAGAATGTGGTTAGTGACAGCGACTCAGGAGAATCAGAAACGCAAGAAATGCCACCCAGGAGACAGAATCCACCAAAATCAGATACTAAACAGCAGTTCACATTTGATGATATCCCTCCATCAAGATGGAGAGAAAGAAGTGTGGAAATGCTAACTTGGATGTCTGCAGAACTTCAGTTTTACACCATAGACATGGTCTTAAGACGATTTGCAACCAGACTCCAGGGAAGACTCCGTGACTGGTATCTCAGTCTTGGAGAGTATCGCCAATTACAGATGCATCAGTCTCAATCTCCTGAAGAATTCATGAGTGTCATCTACTCAGAATTCATTGGCAATCCAGTTGAGCATACGATACACGCAAGAGAAGAATTCCTCAAAATGAAATGCTGTTCCTTCCTCAAAAAAGATCTTGAAAAGCACTACAATAGAATGTCTGAAAGATTCTATTGTCTTCAAGGAATAGATGATGTTAACCTCAAACAGGTATTCTTGAATTCATTCCCTGAATCACTTGGAAATGAGGCATACAGATTTCTTGAATCAAGGAACGCAACAGTTGCACAAACCTCTCTTGGTGAGTTGTATCAACTCATTCTCAATGCTCTAGCCAAGCTTTGCAACCAGAAAAAATTCCTGGTAGAGTTTGAGAAAACTGGAAAACGACTAGGCAAAGCATGTGATGACAAACATCTGCAGATCAAGTGCAAAGACAAGTCATCGTGTGATTGTTCTCATACAAAGAGGAAGTCACACTCCAAAAGATTTTCTAAATCTTTTGATTCTCACAGGAAGAAGAATTTCAAGCCAAAGAAGAAATGGAAGTTCCTGAGAAGGAAATTCAAACGAGGCAGAAATTCAGATAAGTGTTACGTATGTAACAAGAGAGGACATTTCGCTAAAAACTGTCCAGATAAAAGAAGATCAATGGCACTGTTGCAGACTCTCAACAAGATAGAGCCAGTTGACATCTCTGATATTGAGTCAGTCTACTCTCTTGATGATGAACCAAATGACAGAACGTTATGCACATTACGTTATTCTTATAGTTCATCAGATGAAGACTCAACAGATTCAGAGTCATCAGATTACTCTGATACAGGTTTGTTTATGGTTAGTCATGCACCTCATGTCTTGCCATTACAACAAAGTCAACCAGTCCCCATTGCCAAAGTTCATCTTCTGACGTCAGCATACGCAAAGCCAATACCAGTCGTAGCACTGTTCGACACTGGTTCAGCAGTCTCCATTCTAGATCCAAAGATCTTACCAACGAGTTATTGGAGACCACACGAGCAAACCTTCTTAGCTGCTAATGGAGAAAAGTTTGTGATTGACAAGATCAGTATCCCTATATACATACGTCTTTTCCCCAAATGCGTAATCAAACACAAGCTGCTAGGATCAAGCTCTCATGGCAAAGATATGCTCATCGGATTTGATTTGCTTTCAAAGCTACCAAATCTGAAGTGGACACCTCAAGGATTAAGCTACAAAAGTTTCATGAATCCATGGAGTACAATCCCTAAACTTCATATGATGGTTACTCCTACTCTCGAATCCTTGAAGCAGCAGATTGTCCAAACCTCATGCGCTTCTACACACACAGAGTTCCTGAAAAAGCATTCATCACCCCTATGGCTTAACGAGTCATTCTTTGTTACGCTACCGTTCAAACAGAATGAGGATGTTAACCCTACAAAAGCAAGCCACCCAGGAATGAATCCAGATCATTACCAGCTTGCAATTGAAGAATGCGGTCAACTCGTTGACCAAGGAATTATTGAGCCTACGAATTCCCCATGGGCGTGTGAAGCATTCTACGTAAGCAAACGTAGTGAACAAGTCAGAGGAAAGCTAAGACTAGTCATCAACTATCAACCGCTAAACCATTTTTTGGCAGATGACAAGTTTCCTCTCCCACAAAAGAAGGCATTGTTTCAGTCATTGGCAAACGCTAAAGTCCTGTCCAAGTTTGATCTAAAGTCCGGATTTTGGCAATTAGGTATTCGTCCTGAAGATAGGCCAAAGACAGCCTTCTGCATCCCTGATCATCATTACCAGTGGAAAGTTATGCCGTTTGGTTTAAAAAACGCACCGTCTGCTTTTCAGAAAGCTATGGTAAAGATTTTTGAACCAATTTTATCTAACGTTCTGGTTTACATTGATGATATTCTGTTGTTTTCAAAAGACAACGACTCACATGTGGAGCTGCTATCAAAGTTTCATGCTTTGATAACCAAGTATGGTATTATGCTATCAGAAAAGAAAATGGAAATTGGTGTTACTACAATTGATTTCCTTGGAATGAAAATATCAGATGGCAAGTATCTACCCCAGCCACATGTTTCGCAAGAACTTCATAAGTTCCCAGACACACTAACGAGCCAAAAGCAGATTCAACAGTTTCTTGGATTAGTGAATTATATGGCAGATTTTTTACCAAAATTATCTGATCATACAAAACACCTATTCCCCATGTTGAAAAGGAATCCCTCACAGTGGTCTTCGGAACAGACCCTAGCTGTCAAGGCTATAAAGCAGCTAGCTGACAAGATGCCCCCTCTGAAGATTCCCACTTCGTCAGAAAAAAGAATCCTTCAGACAGACGCAAGCGACGAACATTGGGCAGCTGTCTTAATCGTCCTCAACGAGAATAATGCCAGAGAAGTATGTGGTTATAAAAGTGGCACGTTCAAAGATTCTGAGAAGCATTACCACTCTACGTTCAAAGAGATTCTCGCTGTCAAAAGAGGAATAGAAAAGTTCCAGTTCCACTTGATAGGGCACGAGTTCCAAGTAGAGATGGATATGTCATCATTTCCGCGGATGCTCCAGTTCAAAAGAAAGATGCTTCCACAGGCACAGCTTTTGAGGTGGTCTAATTGGTTCTCACAGTGGAAGTTTACTGCTAAGCACATCAAAGGAAAAGACAACGTCCT
>JAANYP010002829.1:0-56533 GCA_020465985.1 Centrapalus pauciflorus | reverse complement strand
CATACAATTAAGTAATCAAGGAACACGCAGCAGCACATGTTTCTATACAAGTCAGTAACAATCACCAATATGTACCGAAACATATGCAAGTAAGTAATGCAATCTGTCACTCATAGCGTTCCTGAGCAATGCAAGTAATCAAGGAACATGCTGCAGCAGTTGTCCAGTTTCAGCAGTGTCTATCATACGTTCCTAACATACAATTAAGTAGTCAAGGAGCAGCAGATGTTTCCATACAAGTCAGTGACAATCACCAATAAGTACCGAAACATATGCAAGTAAGTAATGCAATCGGTCACTCACATCGGTCGTGAGCAATGCAAGTAATCAAGGAACATGCGGCAGCAGTTGTCCAGCTTCAGCAGTGTCTATCATATGTTCCTAACATACAATTAAGTAATCAAGAAACAAGCAGCAGCAGATGTTTCCATACAAGTCAGTAATAATCACCAATAAGTACCGAAACACATGAAAGTAAGTAATGCAATCTATCACTCACAGCGGTCCTGAGCATTGCAAGTAATCAAGGTTCATGCATCAAGTTTTTTTTCCAGTTTCAGCAGTGTCTATCATACGTTCCTAACATACAATTAAGTAATCAAGCAACATGCAGCAGCAGATGATTCCATACAAGTCAGTAACAATCACCAATATGTATCGAAACATATGCAAGTAAGTAATGCAATCTGTCACTCACAGCGGTCGTGAGCAATGCAAGTAATCAAGGAATATGATGCAGTAGCTGTCCAGTTTCAGCAGTGTCTATCATGCGTTCCTAACATACAATTAAGTAATCAAGAAACAAACAGCAGCAGATGTTTCCATACAAGTCAATAATAATCACCAATAAGTACCGAAACATATGCAAGTATGTAATGCAATATGTCACTCACAGCAGTCCTGAGCAATGCAAGTAATCAAGGAACATGCATCAGTAGTTGTCAAGTTTCAGCAGTGTCTATCATTTGTTCCTAACATACAATTAAGTAATCAAGGAACACGCAGCAGCACATGTTTCCATACAAGTCAGTGACAATCACCAATATGTACCGAAACATATGCAAGTAAGTAATGCAATCTGTCACTCATAGCGTTCCTGAGCAATGCAAGTAATCAAGGAACATGCTGCAGCAGTTGTCCAGTTTCAGCAGTGTCTATCATACGTCCTAACATACAATTAAGTAGTCAAGGAGCAGCAGATGTTTCCATACAAGTCAGTGACAATCACCAATAAGTACCGAAACATATGCAAGTAAGTAATGCAATCGGTCACTCACAGCGGTCGTGAGCAATGCAAGTAATCAAGGAACATGCGGCAGCAGTTGTCCAGCTTCAGCAGTGTCTATCATACGTTCCTAACATACAATTAAGTAATCAAGAAACAAGCAGCTGCAGATGTTTCCTTACAATTCAGTAACAATCACCAATAAGTACCGAAACAGATGCAAGTAAGTAATGCAATCGGTCACTCACAGCGGTCGTGAGCAATGCAAGTAATCAAGGAATATGCAACTGCAGTTGTCCAGTTTCAGCAGTGTCTATCATACGTTCCTAACATATAATTAAGTAATCAAGAAACAAGCAGCAGATGTTTCCATACAAGTCAATAATAATCACCGATAAGTACCGAAACATACGCAAGTAAGTAATGCAATATGTCACTCACAGGAGTCATGAGCAATGCAAGTAATCAAGGAACATGCATCAGTAGTTGTCCAGTTTCAGCAGTGTCTATCATTCGTTCCTAACATACAATTAAGTAATCAAGGAACACGCAGCAGCACATGTTTCTATACAAGTCAGTAACAATCACCAATATGTACCGAAACATATGCAAGTAAGTAATGCAATGTGTCACTCATAGCGTTCCTGAGCAATGCAAGTAATCAAGGAACATGCTGCAGCAGTTGTCCAGTTTCAGCAGTGTCTATCATACGTTCCTAACATACAATTAAGTAGTCAAGGAGCAGCAGATGTTTCCATACAAGTCAGTGACAATCACCAATAAGTACCGAAACATATGCAAGTAAGTAATGCAATCGGTCACTCACATCGGTCGTGAGCAATGCAAGTAATCAAGGAACATGCGGCAGCAGTTGTCCAGCTTCAGCAGTGTCTATCATATATTCCTAACATACAATTAAGTAATCAAGAAACAAGCAGCAGCAGATGTTTCCATACAAGTCAGTAATAATCACCAATAAGTACCGAAACACATGAAAGTAAGTAATGCAATCTATCACTCACAGCGGTCCTGAGCATTGCAAGTAATCAAGGTTCATGCATCAAGTTTTTTTTCCAGTTTCAGCAGTGTCTATCATACGTTCCTAACATACAATTAAGTAATCAAGCAACACGCAGCAGCAGATGATTCCATACAACTCAGTAACAATCACCAATATGTATCGAAACATATGCAAGTAAGTAATGCAATCTGTCACTCACAGCGGTCGTGAGCAATGCAAGTAATCAAGGAATATGATGCAGTAGCTGTCCAGTTTCAGCAGTGTCTATCATGCGTTCCTAACATACAATTAAGTAATCAAGAAACAAACAGCAGCAGATGTTTCCATACAAGTCAATAATAATCACCAATAAGTACCGAAACATATGCAAGTAAGTAATGCAATATGTCACTCACAGCAGTCCTGAGCAATGCAAGTAATTAAGGAACATGCATCAGTAGTTGTCCAGTTTCAGCAGTGTCTATCATTTGTTCCTAACATACAATTAAGTAATCAAGGAACACGCAACAGCACATGTTTCCATACAAGTCAGTGACAATCACCAATATGTACCGAAACATATGCAAGTAAGTAATGCAATCTGTCACTCATAGCGTTCCTGAGCAATGCAAGTAATCAAGGAACATGCTGCAGCATTTGTCCAGTTTCAGCAGTGTCTATCATACGTTCCTAACATACAATTAAGTAGTCAAGGAGCAGCAGATGTTTCCATACAAGTCAGTGACAATCACCAATAAGTACCGAAACATATGCAAGTAAGTAATGCAATCGGTCACTCACAGCGGTCGTGAGCAATGCAAGTAATCAAGGAACATGCGGCAGCAGTTGTCCAGCTTCAGCAGTGTCTATCATACGTTCCTAACATACAATTAAGTAATCAAGAAACAAGCAGCTGCAGATGTTTCCATACAATTCAGTAACAATCACCAATAAGTACCGAAACAGATGCAAGTAAGTAATGCAATCGGTCACTCACAGCGGTCGTGAGCAATGCAAGTAATCAAGGAATATGCAGCTGCAGTTGTCCAGTTTCAGCAGTGTCTATCATACGTTCCTAACATACAATTAAGTAATCAAGAAACAAGCAGCAGCAGATGTTTCCATACAAGTCAATAATAATCACCGATAAGTACCGAAACATACGCAAGTAAGTAATGCAATATGTCACTCACAGGAGTCATGAGCAATGCAAGTAATCAAGGAACATGCATCAGTAGTTGTCCAGTTTCAGCAGTGTCTATCATTCGTTCCTAACATACAATTAAGTAATCAAGGAACACGCAGCAGCACATGTTTCTATACAAGTCAGTAACAATCACCAATATGTACCGAAACATATGCAAGTAAGTAATGCAATCTGTCACTCATAGCGTTCCTGAGCAATGCAAGTAATCAAGGAACATGCTGCAGCAGTTGTCCAGTTTCAGCAGTGTCTATCATACGTTCCTAACATACAATTAAGTAGTCAAGGAGCAGCAGATGTTTCCATACAAGTCAGTGACAATCACCAATAAGTACCGAAACATATGCAAGTAAGTAATGCAATCGGTCACTCACATCGGTCGTGAGCAATGCAAGTAATCAAGGAACATGCGGCAGCAGTTGTCCAGCTTCAGCAGTGTCTATTATATGTTCCTAACATACAATTAAGTAATCAAGAAACAAGCAGCAGCAGAAGTTTCCATACAAGTCAGTAATAATCACCAATAAGTACCGAAACACATGCAAGTAAGTAATGCAATCTATCACTCACAGCGGTCCTGAGCATTGCAAGTAATCAAGGTTCATGCATCAAGTTTTTTTCCAGTTTCAGCAGTGTCTATTAAGTAATCAAGCAACACGCAGCAGCAGATGATTCCATACAAGTCAGTAACAATCACCAATATGTATCGAAACATATGCAAGTAAGTAATGCAATCTGTCACTCACAGCGGTCGTGAGCAATGCAAGTAATCAAGGAATATGATGCAGCAGCTGTCTAGTTTCAGCAGTGTCTATCATGCGTTCCTAACATACAATTAAGTAATCAAGAAAGAAGAAGCAGTAGATGTTTCCATACAAGTCAATAATAATCACCAATAAGTACCGAAACATATGCATGTAAGTAATGCAATATGTCACTCACAGCAGTCCTGAGCAATGCAAGTAATCAAGGAACATGCATCAGTAGTTGTCCAGTTTCAGCAGTGTCTATCATTCGTTCCTAACATACAATTAAGTAATCAAGGAACACGCAGCAGCACATGTTTCCATACAAGTCAGTAACAATCACCAATATGTACCGAAACATATGCAAGTAAGTAATACAATCTGTCACTCATAGCGGTCCTGAGCAATGCAAGTAATCAAGGAACATGATGCAGCAGTTGTCCAGTTTCAGCAGTGTCTATCATACGTTCCTATCATACAATTAAGTAGTCAAGGAGCAGCAGATGTTTCCATACAAGTCAGTGACAATCTTCAATAAGTACCGAAACATATGCAAGTAAGTAATTCAATCGGTCACTCACAGCGATCGTGAGCAATGCAAGTAATCAAGGAACATGCGGCAGCACTTGTCCAGTTTCAGCAGTGTCTATCATACGTTCCTAACATACAATTAAGTAATCAAGAAACAGGCAGCAGCAGATGTTTGCATACAAGTCAGTAATAATCACCAATAAGTACCGAAACATATGCAAGTAAGTAATGCAACCTCTCACTCACAGTGGTCCTGAGCAATAGTAATCAAGGAACATACATCAGTAGTTGTCCAGTTTCAGCAGTGTCTATCATACGTTCCTAACATACCTTTAAGTAATCAAGGAACACGCAGCAGCAGATGTGTCCATACAAGTCAGTAACAATCACCAATATGTACCGAAACGTATGCAAGTAAGTAATGCAATCGGTCGCTCACAGTGGTCGTGAGCAATGCAAGTAATCAAGGAATATGCAGCAGCAGTTGTCCAGTTTCAGCAGTGTCTATCATACGTTCCTAACATACAATTAAGTAATCAAGAAACAAGCAGCAGCAGATGTTTCCATACAAGTCAATAATAATCACCAATAAGTACAGAAACGTATGCAAGTAAGTAATGCAATATGTCACTCATAGCAGTCCTGAGCAATGCAAGTAATCAAGGAACATGCATCAGTAGTTGTCCAGTTTCAGCAGTATCTATCATTCGTTCCTAACATACAATTAAGTAATAAAGGAACACGCAGCAGCACATGTTTCCATACAAGTCAGTAACAATCACCAATATGTACCGAAACATATGCAAGTAAGTAATGCAATCTGTCACTCATAGCGGTCCTGAGCAATGCAAGTAATCAAGGAACATGCTGCAGCAGTTGTCCAGTTTCAGCAGTGTCTATCATACATTCCTAACATACAATTAAGTAGTCAAGGAACAATGAGCAGCAGATGTTTCCATAAAAGTCAGTAACAATCACCAATAAGTACCGAAACATATGCAGGTAAGTAATGCAATCTGTCACTCATAGCGGTCCTGAGCAATGCAAGTAGTCAAGGAACATGCTGCAGCAGTTGTCCAGTTTCAGCAGTGTCTATCATACGTTCCTAACATACAATTAAGTAGTCAAGGAACAATGAGCAGCAGATGTTTCCATACAAGTCAGTAACAATCACCAATAAGTACCGAAACATATGCAAGTAAGTAATGCAATCGGTCACTCACAGCGGTCGTGAGCAATGCAAGTAATCAAGGAATATGCAACAACAGTTGTCCAGTTTCAGCAGTGTCTGTAACAACCCGTAATTTATTAAATATAAGTTACAGCATCAAACATTGGGTATTTAAATGATTTTGACTAAATTATTAGTAATTAGCTGAAAACATGCATTATAGATGGTTAATTATATTAAGTTATAATTAATTATGAAAACTTGCCCAAAATTAGCTGAAATAAATTTAAATAATTAAATTTAGCTAATTGACAAATTAAATACTTGAAAATGACAAAATGGACTAAAATGAATAAAATTAGTCTAAAAAGATAATTCTAGCAAAACTAGAACCTTCTTACTATTATTTGCATCTGAAAATGCAAATCAGATTCTTTAAGAGTAAAAATGGTCAATTCCTAAAAAGCAGTAGAAAATCAGATATTTCTCTATTTCCTATAAATAGAGCATTCCATCTCCTTGAATTAGTCTAGCCAATTCAGAATTTCCCTTGAGACTCTCTCTCTCTCTCTACAATTTGAACTTCTCTCTAACTTTTCTCCTAAACGGCTCAACGAAATCTCGTGATTTATACGTCATCGGATAGATATCGTCGAGCTCTACCATAATCTGCCATTGCATGTTCGATTTTGTTCTGATTTGAGGTAAGTTCGACCCTTTTTCTCTCTTTTTGTTCCGGTATTGAGAGCAAATTCGAATTTGCTCAATTGTTCTTCATTTGAAGTTGATTTGCTCTCGTTTAGGACCTGATTTTGTTTGGAAAACGTCTATAATCAACCAAACTCGTATGCTATAGCTTGGAGAAAGGTTAGTGACGTTTTCTCCCTTATTTAAGTTCGATTCTAGTTGCTACTGTATTTTGAATATAAAGACCCGAAACACTGATGTTGGATATGTAATAAACTCGAAAATGTGTTAGAAATGAACCTATAATGAACCTATAAATGTTCCTCGACGTTTTAGGAAATTTGAACTAGAAATGCATGCTTAAATGATGAACAAGAAGAACAAATTCGAGAGAAACATGAACAAATTCGAATTCATCATCAGATTAGGTTCGAAATTGATTAAAATAATGACTTTTGGTATACAAAGGGACTAAATTCGAAATTGTCTACCTAAATTCGAACCCTAATTCGAATTTACCCTCTAAACTTGGAATCCAAATTCGAAAGAACTTAAATTCGAAGCTTAAATTCGAAAAAACACCCTTAAATTTGAAGCCATGTTCGAAACATGTTAAGTTTCAAGCCAATGTTAAATTATTAAATCAGAATAAGTTATTGATCAGCCTTATGTTTGTGCATAACTGTAAATTGAAAGAATCTTATAATATGATTATTATAAAACTCACAAGTTTTCTAGATTCATGACCATTTTATGCTCAATTAATTAAACAGATACTATATGAACCCTCGACTTTGGGACTAAACTTAAAACATGAAAACATTGTTTTAATGTTATGAACCCTTAGAATGTGAACAACATGATTTGCTTTGCTAATACTATGGCTGGCTTTGTATTAAGGCCATATCTCTGTAAATCAAATGAAACTATAGTAATCTGATAAGAACTGAAGGTTATACCCTGGTATAAACCTAAAGGAGTTCCAGTTGACCTAATTGATCAATGATAAGAATAGGCTCACTCTGGGACATTAGGAACTACCATAGACTCGACATCAAGACATGATAATAACCTAATAATATAATTAAGGTTATATAGATCATGTTATAAACTTGACATTGATATGCCAGACTTGAAACTGAACTGCAGGAACCAGCCGGTTTGACAGAGTAGATTGGACGGCTTAATTCGTTAAGCACTAATTGACTAAGTTACATTGCTCAGGACTACTGTGAGTGACAGATTACATTAAGTACATGCATATGTTTCAATACTTATTGGTGATTGTTACTGAATTGTATGGAAACATCTGCTATTGCTGCCTGTTTTGTGAATACTTTATTGTATGATAGGAACTTACTTTTGACATTGTTGAAATTAGATATCTGATATGCCTTCGACTGCATGTTCACTTTTACTTTCTATGTAAATACTTAGCATGCTTGCTGATTAATTGTTGTTGATACATTTGCATCTGCATACTGCATTTACTGATCTGACCGAATGTGAGATCTCCATTCACAGGAAGGAATTCTGCATATTCCTTTCCTATCTAATCGTTTCCATACGGTTCCCGTAGGGCTTCAGCCTTACACATGGGAATACTGATTGGGCTAATCTCCCAAATCTTTTGCCGTCTCTGACGTGTTGACTTGCCGACATGAACTGATAGTATTATATATATGTGTGGAAGTTAATGGAACTATGTTAACTCACTAAGCAATGTTAGCTTACTCTGTCATGACAACTCTCTTTACTGGAAAAGCCGATAAGGCCAAGACTATATAGCAGGTAGTTCGTCCCAGGCTAAGTGAACCTGGATACTTGATAATTGCAGACTTTTGGACCTAGTGTCGATGCCTATTTTGTAAAGATTATTGCGGTCTCGGGTAGCTTGTTCAATCTTCCGCACTCTGATTGAAGATTTTAGAAGCTAGATTAGACCACCATCATATCTTTAAATGTTTTGTAATTAAGTATCTTAAAGCAACTTGAATCAGGTATTTGGACCTGTGGTATCAGATAATGGTAATATTTATTACTTAATGAAATGCAATTTAAGAAATTATGACGTGTATTGTTTGTGGTAACTTGGGTGTTACAAAGTTGGTATCAGAGCAGCAATTTAATCATCGGATTGGCCACCCGATACTTAAGCTACTGGTATGGTATGGACTATGTGACTCTGAATTCCCGAACAAGTCACTGAGGCCTAGGGTAACCTAATTAGTAAAGGACTACCCACACAACATGACCTAAGATAGGCAATTGATGACTGATAGGTCGGGGAATGACTGACTGCTTGATACTGACTTGACTTTGTGTCAACTTGACTGGCTGCTTTCATGATAATGTAATTATATGTGATTATCTGACGTAGGCATTATGATACGCATTGTGCTTATATGAACCAGGAAATAAAAATTATTTCCTTTATACTTTCAGCCAATGGCTGATAAGAATCCGACCGTTGCTGGTACCTCAATTGTTGATAAAGCTGCAGAGGCAGCGGCTGATCAACATAAGGATTCTGTTCATGTAGAAGATTTAGGCACTAACCCTGAAAATACTGCTAATGACTCACGCAGTACTGCCACGCCTGTGCCTCCTCAGCAGGCTCAATTAATTGATCTCGTTCACAAGCTGAATGAGGATAATCGTAGGCAAATACAGCTTATGATGGATAGAAACCGTCTACAGACTGATATGTCGGTTGAAGACCGATTTAAGGAAATTAAGGACTTGCTTATTAAGGGAAAAATGATTGTGCAAACTGACGAGGAAAACCAACGTGAAATTGACTTTAGGCGCCGTGAGGAAGAACTTAGGTTACGATAACTTAAGTTACAGGAACTGGAACTGAAGCATAGGGAAGAGATGTTAGCAAAACCAAAGAAAGACCGAAACAGGAAACATAGACATGTGTCCTCTGATGAAAGCGAGACTGATTGCTCCGACCATCACGTTAAGGTGGGATGAGAGTGTTCATTTGTTGATTTTAAGAAATGTGGGGCTCGTATGTTTGCTGGAACATCAGATCCAGTAAAAGCAATGGACTGGGTTGCCAATGTGGAGAAAGCGTTTAAACTCTCCAAGTGTAATGAAGAAGACAAGGTTACGTTTGCAACGGGAATGCTAGAGGATGGAGCTGGACGATGGTGGAAGTCAATTACGAATTCCATGTCTGATGCAATGGAGAAATCCATTACTTGGGATCAATTCAAAATTCATCTGAAAGAGAAATACTGCCCCCAGGATGTCAAACGCCAAATGGAGAAAACTCTGCTATCTTTTCAGCAAGATACAAGGTCCGTGACAGACTATGAGCTGGAATTTCACCAGGCTCTCATTGTTATCTGATCATCCTGTTGATACTGATGAAAGGCGAAGGGATCTATTTGTGGATGGTCTAGATAGAGAGATACGGAAGTTTGTGAAATCTGGTAGACCGAGAAGTTATATAGAGGCGGTTGAAATTGCTAGGGTAGGTGAGCTTGAAATCTATCCTGAGCGAGCATGTCCTTTTATTGCTAAATCTAGTAAGAAAGAAAAATCTGAGAAATCTGGGAAGGATAGGGTGGAAAAGATGAATGAAAGTTCAAGGAAAGGAGGTAAGCAGTCTTCTAAAAAGGCTAAATCATATGTTGTGACTTCAGCGCCACGGTCTGCTTGTCCTCGCTGCAAGCAAATTCATGAAGGAAAGTGTGATCCTGCATTTGTCAAGTGTTACTGCTGTAGACAGAATGGTCACGACAGGTCGGAATGTCCCAAGCGCAGTGAGGCTTGACGTAACTGTATCACTGTGGGGCATCATGCTAAAGACTGTACTCGGCCCCGATTTGTTCCTCCGACTGCATCCTCACCCCAGCAATCAGTCAAGGGTTCTTCTGCTCCGAGGAATCAACCAACGTCTTTTCAGATGACAGCCGATGAGGCAATAGAAACTGTTGATGTCGTCAGTGGTACATTTCTTGTCAACTATATACCTGCTTTAATCCTATTTGACTCTGGCTCTAATCTGTCATTTGTTTCCAAAAAGTTTGCTAATCAGTTTGATTTTGCTCCGGTAATGTTACCTGTACCTTTAGACATGAAAACTGGTAGCTCAAGCTTTGTGTCTGTAAATAGAGTCTTTCGTTCTTGTAAACTTGTAATTGATAACCTCTCCTCGGATTAGAGAGTTCGACGTTATTATAGGAATGAACTGGCTCATGATGAATAATGCTGAAATCCTTTGTGCTAAGAGGATAATTAGAATAAGAACCCCCGAAGGAAGTGAGCGTTATGTTTATGGTGATAGAAAAACTCGAGATTTAGGTCTCATTTCTGTAATGAAAGCCCAAAAGTGCCTAACCAAAGGTTGTTCCGCTTATTTGGCATACGCCATAGATGCTAAGAAAGTTAAAAAGACCGTGTCTGAAGTGCCTGTAGTTCAGGAATTCCCTGATGTATTCCCGGATGACATCTCTGGATTGCCACCAGATCGACAAATTGAATTCCATATCGATCTTGTACCGGGTGCAGCTCCAATCGCAAAAGCTCCTTACCGACTTGCTCCTAATGAAATGAAGGAAATGATGAGTCAGTTACAGGAATTATTGGAAAAAGGGTTTATCCGTCCGAGTACTTCTCCTTGGGGTGCTCCGGTTCTATTTGTTAAGAAGAAGGATGGTACCTTTCGCATGTGTATCGATTATCGAGAGCTAAATAAAGTAACTATTAAGAATGGATATCCACTGCCTAGAATTGACGACTTGTTTGATCAACTGCAAGGGGCTAGCTATTTTTCGAAGATTGATCTTCGATCTGGATATCATCAGCTTAAGGTATTTGAATGTGACGTTCCGAAAACTGCATTTCGCACTCGTTATGGCCATTTTGAATTCCTAGTTATGCCGTTTGGACTCACAAATGCCCCGGCCGCATTTATGGACCTCATGAATAGGGTATGTAGACCAATGTTGGACAAATCAGTTATAGTCTTCATTGATGACATTTTGATTTACTCTATGTCTGAATCTGACCATGCGATGCTTTTACGAGAATTGCTAGAATTGTTACGTAAAGAGCGACTGTACGCAAAATTCTCCAAATGTGAATTCTGGTTACGCCAGGTGCAATTTTTGGGACACGTTGTCTCAGGTGATGGAATTGTCGTGGATCCATCGAAAGTAGATGCGGTTCAAAATGGGAGGCCCCAAAAAAAGTATCTGAAATTCAAAGTTTCTTGGGATTAGCGGGTTATTACCGAAGATTTATCCGTGATTTCTCCAAGATTGCGGTACCTTTAACTAGCCAGACAAAGAAAGAAGTTAAGTTTAAATGGAGTGAATCTCAAGAACGAGCCTTTGAGACTCTGAAGCGTAAGCTAATTGAAGCATCGATTCTGGCCTTACCTGAGGGTAATGACGATTTTGTAGTCTATAGTGATGCTTCAAAGATGGGATTAGGCTGTATGCTGATGCAACGTGATAAAGTAATTGCCTATGCATCAAGGCAACTAAAGGCGCATGAAAAGAATTATCCGACACATGATTTGGAGTTTGCAGTCGTAACCTTTGCATTGAAGATTTGGCGGCATTATCTGTATGGGACTAGATGCAAATTATATACAGATCACAAAAGTCTGAAGTATATATTTGACCAAAAAGAATTGAATATGCGACAAAGGCGATCCATGGAATTGGTTAAGGACTATGACTGTGAGATCCTCTACCATCCAGGTAAAGAAAATATAGTAGCAGATTGTAACATCCAATTACCACAAACAGTACACGTCATAATATTTCATTTGATTAAGTAATAATAATTGTTTGATACCACAGGTCCCACAGCAAGAATACTTAATTACAACAATATTAAAATCAAATGGTGGTCTAACTAGCTTCTAAATCTTCAATCAGAGTGCGGAAGACTGAACAAGCTACCCGAGACCGCATCATCTTTTCAAAATAGGCGTCATCAAAGTCCAAAAGTCTGCTATTCATCGAATGTCCAGAATCACTTAGCCTGGGACGAACTACCTGCTAGGGTCTTGCCTTTATCAACCTTTCCTGAAAAAGAGTTGTCATGACAGAGTAAGCTAACAAAGCTTAGTGAGTTAACAGAGTTCCATTGGTTACCACACACACATAACATACTATCAGATCCTGTCGGCAACACGTCAGAGACGGCAAAAGGTTGGGAGACAACCCAGTCGGTATTCCCATGTGTAAGGCCGAAGCCCTACGGGAAGTGTATGGAAACAAGTCAATTAGGAAAGGAATCTGCAGAATTCCCTCCTGTGAATGGAGATCTCACATTCGGTCCGGTCGGATAATGCAATATGCAGCGGCAAATATTTATACAGTCAAGTAAGCAATGAGCATGATACGTATTTACATAAAATGTAAAAGTGAGCATGCAATCAAGGCAATTCAAGTGTCTAGCTTCAGTAATGTCAAAAGTACGTTTCTATGATACAATATAGTATTAAAGAAACATGCAGCAACAGTCAGTAGTTTCCATACAGTCAATACATTCACCGATAAGTATCGAAATATATGCAAGTATTTAATGAAAATCTGTCACTCACAGTGGTCCGTAGTCAGATAATGCTTAACGAATTAAGCGGTTCAGTTTACTCTGTCAAATCGACGGGTTCCTGCATTTCAGTTTCAAGTCTGGCATATTAATGTCAAGTCTGAGTCATAATCTATATAACCCTAGTTATATATTCAGGTCATTGTCAATTCTGGTTATCGAGTCTGAGGTAGTTCCTATCGTCCCAAGGTGAGTCTATTCTTATCAGATTAATACGATTCATCTAATTACAGATGTGTGGCCTTGAACAAGGCCAATCGTATTACTTAGCAAGGTGAACAGGACATACAAATTCTAAGGGTTCAAACAGAGTCTGTTAATTTATTTGTGCATATTATAGATATGCATCTTAAACTTGTGAGTTTAATCAATATCAAAAGATACCTTTCATACAATAGGTTGTTTAATCACTTAATCTGATTTTAGGAATTTAACTTTGGCTAGGAACAAACACAGATTCGAATTAAAGAAGTTAGATTCGATCCATCCTATTTCGAATCTATAGATTCGAATGCATACATAGCTAGATTCGAATGCATACATAGCTAGATTCGAATGCATACATTCGAGATGGGCTAGACAGATTCGAAGGCCTACATTCGAGTCTAGGGAGGGTCAGATTCGATACACTCATATTCGAATCTAGCAAGACAGATTCGAAACACATAAATTAGATTCTAAGGGGAGTAGATTCGAACTGCACATCCTCGAGTCTGAGTGATTAGATTCGAACACATGAATAACTCGAGTTTGTTCTACAAGTTCAACGGTTTTCCAGGTCTTTAACTACGAGACTTGAACATAAATGAGGAAAAATAGATACTAACCTTCGTCCAAGCTATAACCTTCGACTATGGATGATTTCCAAGCAAAAACAGGTCCTAAACGGAAGCAAATCAGCTTCAATTGAAGGGAAAATGAGCAAACTCGAAAATGCACTTTCAAAACCGAACCAAAAGTTAGAAAAATGGTCGATCTTACCTCAAATCCGGACGAAATCAAACATGTAATGGTAGATTCGTGAAGAACTCGACGATCTCTATCCGATGACGTAAGAATCACGAGAATCCGACGGTTCGATTAGTAGAAAAGCTAGAGAGAAGATGTAACTTAGAGAGAGAAGGAGGAGAGAGTTCTTAGATTTCCAAACCTAAGAAATGAGGAGGGGAGGTCATATTTATAGGGAAAATAGGAAAAAATCAGATTTTCTATTGAATTTTCCGGAATTGACCAACTTTATTTCCCAACAATCCGATTTGCATATTTGTCTTTTAGTCACATTTTTATTCATTTTAGTCCGTTTCGTCACTTTCAGTCTTTAATTTGTCATTTAGCTGAATTTTAATTATTAATTTTATTTCAGCTAATTTTGGGCAACTTTTCATAATTAATTATAACTTAATATAATTAACTATTAAAGATTCATGTTTTCAGTTAATTACTAATATTTGGATAAAATTGCTTTATTATCAAAAGTCTGATGCTGTAATTTATATTTAATAAATTACGGGCTGTTACAATCTTCCCCCGTTAAATTGATTCCGTCCTCGGAATCGACTAAGACAGAAATAACTTCGGATACTTCTGCCTAATCTCGTCTTCTCGTTCCCAAGTTTGCGCAGATCCCTTATGGTATTTCCATTGGACTAACACCATTGGAATTTCCTTGCTGCGCAATTTCGAAACCTTATGATCGATTATGCGCTCGGGCTCTTCTTCGAATCGCAATCGCTCATCAATTTGCACGTCTTCCCAAGGAATCACAGCTTCAGCGTCAGCTAAACACTTTCGAAGATTACTCACATGAAATACATCATGAATCCCAGACATTTCGGCAGGCAGCTTCAATCTGTAGGCCTGTAATCCTACACGCTTGAGAATTTCAAAAGGACCCACAAATCGAGGGCTCAACTTCCCCCGTTTGCCGAACCTTACTATTCCTTTTCTTGGCGAGACCTTCAGCAACACTTTATCTCCAACTTCAAACGCGATTGGTTTCCGTCTTTTATCATGATACTTCTTTTGTCTGTCTTGAGAAGTCTGAATCCGCTGTCGGATCAACTGTAGTTGGTCATGGGCTTCTTGCAAAATTGCTGGTCCAGAGATCGGGCGTTCACCTGTTTCCCTCCAACAGGTTGGAGTTCGGCATCGACGTCCGTACAAAAGCTGATATGGAGGCATACCAATAGTCAAGTGATAACTATTGTTATAAGCAAATTCCACAAACGGCAGGTGAGTATCCCAACTTCCACCGAGATCAATCACACAGGCACGTAACATATCTTCTAGGGTCAAAATTGTCCTCTCACTTTGCCCGTCAGTTTCAGGATGATAGGCGGTGCTCATCTTAAGTTCAGTTCCTAGTCCATTCTGAAAAGCCTTCCAAAAACGAGAAGTAAATCTGCTGTCACGGTCCGATACTATAGACAATGGCACACCATGTCTAGTCACGATTTCTTTCATGTATAATTCAGCTAACTTTTCGAGGCGTTCATCTTCACGTATGGGTAGAAAATGGGCTGACTCAGTAAGTCGATCCACTATTACCCATATAGAGTCATGATTCTGCTTTGTCCTGGGCAGCTTCGTCACAAAGTCCATGGTTATATGGTCCCACTTCCATTCCGGGATCGGCAATGGTTGTAGTTCCCCATACGGCTTCTGATGTTCAGATTTGACTTGTAAACAAGTCATGCAATTTTCTACATATCGCCCCACGTCCTTCTTCATTCCAGGCCACCAATAATCCGTTCTCAAGTCTTGATACATTTTGGTAGAACCAGGGTGTATCGAAAATTTCGACATATGAGCTTCCGACAGAATTTGGTCACGAATACCTCCTAGTCTGGGAACCCATATTCTATCCATGAACCGTCTAAGACCACGATTATCAAGGGTCAGCTGAGTCACATATGTAACCATACGTTCAGATTTCAAGTTCTCATCTCGAATGGCTTCGGTTTGAGCGGCAATAATCGACTCAGGCAAGGCAGGCTCAAAAACAACAGAAGTCAGAGCATAACATCGGGTATAATGGTCTGGTCTGGTTTTGCGGCTTAGGGCATCTGCTACAATGTTTGCTTTACCTGGATGGTAAAGGATTTCACAGTCATAGTCTTTAATCAATTCCATAGATCGCCTTTGACGCATATTCAGCTCTTTCTGATCGAATATATACTTCAGACTTTTGTGATCTGTATATAACTTGCATCTAGTCCCATACAGATAATGCCGCCAAATCTTCAGTGCAAAGGTCACGGCTGCAAGTTCTAAATCATGCGTCGGATAATTCTTCTCATGCGCCTTTAGCTGCCTTGATGCGTAGGCAATTACTTTATCCCTTTGCATCAGCACACAGCCTAATCCCATCTTAGAAGCATCACTATAGACTACAAAATCGTCATTACCCTCAGGTAAGGCCAAAACCGGTGCTTCTACTAGCTTACGTTTCAGAGTTTCAAAGGCTCGATCTTGAGATTCATTCCATTCAAACTTAACTTCTTTCTTCGTCAGACTGGTTAAAGGCACCGCAATCTTGGAGAAATCACGGATAAATCTTCGGTAATAGCCCGCTAAACCCAAGAAACTTCGAACTTCAGATACGTTTTTCGGCGCTTCCCACTTCTGAACCGCATCAACCTTTGATGGATCTACGGCTATTCCCTCACCCGAGACAATATGTCCTAAAAACTGCACCTGGCGTAACCAGAATTCACATTTGGAGAATTTTGCATAGAGTCGCTCTTTCCGTAACAATTCTAGCAATTCTCGCAAATGCATCGCATGATCAGATTCAGACTTGGAGTAAATCAAGATGTCATCAATGAAGACTATCACTGATTTATCCAGCATTGGTCTACATACCCTATTCATGAGGTCCATAAATGCGGCCGGGGCATTTGTGAGACCGAACGGCATTACTAGAACTCAAAATGGCCGTAACGAGTACGAAATGCAGTCTTCGGTACGTCAGACTCAAATACCTTGAGTTGATGATATCCAGATCGAAGATCAATCTTTGAGAAGTAGCTAGCCCCTTGCAGTTGATCAAACAAGTCATCAATTCTAGGCAGAGGGTATCGGTTCTTAATAGTTACCTTATTTAACTCCCGATAATCGATACACATGCGAAAGGTACCATCCTTCTTCTTAACGAAAAGAACCGGAGCACCCCAAGGAGAAGTACTCGGACGAATAAACCCTTTTTCAATAATTCCTGCAACTGACTCATCATTTCCTTCATTTCATTCGGAGCAAGACGGTAAGGGGCTTTCGCGATAGGAGCAGCACCCGGTACAAGGTCAATATGGAATTCGATTTGACGATCTGGTGGCAAACCAGAGATGTCATCCGGGAATACGTCAGGGAAGTCTCGAACTACAGGTACATCAGACACGGTATTTTTAACTTCTTTAGCATCTATGGCATAGGCTAAATAGGCGGAACAACCTTTGGTTAGGCACTTTCGGGCTTTCATTACAGAGATGAGACCTAAATTTCGAGTCTTTCTATCGCCATAAACATAACGTTCACTTCCTTCGGGGGTTCTAATTCTAATTATCCTTTTTGCACAAAGGATTTCAGCATTGTTCATCATTAGCCAGTCCATTCCTATAATAACATCGAACTCCCTAATCCACATCGGTATCAGGTCAACGTCCGAGGAGAGGTCATCAATCACTAGCTTACAGGAACGAAAGACTCTATTCACAGTCACATAATTCGAGCTAGCAGTCTCTATGTCTAAGGGTGCAGGTAACATTACAGGGGCAAAATCAAACTGTTTAGCAAACTTTTCAGACACATACGACAGATTAGAGCCAGAGTCAAATAAGATTAAGGCAGGCATATCATTAACAAGAAATGTACCCGTGACGACGTCAGCAGTCTCTTTTGCCTCTTCGGCTGTCATCTGGAAAGATCTCGGTTGATTCCTCGGGGCAGAAGAACCTTTGACTGATTGCTGAGGTGAAGATGTAGGCGGAGGAACAAATCGGGGTCGGGTACAATCTTTAGCATGATGCCCCAACGTAATGCAGTTTCTGCAAGCCTCATCACGCCTGGGACATTCTGACCGATCATGACCATTCTGTTTACAGCAGTAACATCTAACGAACGCAGGATCGCATTTCCCTTCATGAGTTTGCTTGCAGCGAGGACAAGCAGGCTTTGGCGTCGAGGTCACAGCATACGACTTAGCTTTCTTGAAAGACTGCTTATCTCCCTTCTTCGAACCTTCACTCTTCTTTTCAGCTCTCTCAGATTTTTCCTTCTTATTAGATTTAGCAATAAAAGGACATGCTCGCTCAGGATAGATTTCAAGCTCACCTACCCTAGCAATTTCCACTGCCTCAATATAACTTCTCGGTCTGCCAGATTTCACAAACTTCCGGAGTTCTCGATCTAAACCATCCACAAACAAATCTCTTCTCCTTTCGTCAGTATCAACAGGGTGATCAGATAATAACGAGAGCCTGGTGAATTCCAGCTCATAGTCCGTCACGGATCTTGTACCTTGCTGAAAAGATAGCAGGGTTTTCTCCATCTGGCGCTTAACATCCTGGGGGCAGTATTTTTCCTTCAGATGAATCTTAAATTGATCCCAAGTAATGGATTTCTCCATTGCTTCAGACATGGGATTCGTAATTGACTTCCACCAACGACCAGCTCCATCTTCCAACATTCCCGTCGCAAATGTCACCTTATCTTCTTCATTACACTTGGAGAGTTTAAACGCTTTCTCCACATTCGCGACCCAGTCCATAGCCTTAACAGGATCAGATGACCCCGCAAATGTACGAGCCCCACATTTCTTGAAATCAACAAATGTACACTCACGTCCTACCTTAACGTGATGGTCGGAAGAGTCAGTTTCACTTTCATCAGAGGACACATGTCTATGTTTCCTCTTCCTGTCTTTCTTCGGCTTCGCTAACATTTCTTCCCTATGCTTCAGTTCTAATTCTTGTAACTTAAGTTCTCGCAACCTAAGTTCTTCTTCACGGCGCTTAAATTCCATTTCGCGCTGGTTAACTTCGTCAGTCTGCATTACTTCTTTACCCTTGGTCAGCAAATCCTTAATCTCCCTAAATCGGTCTTCAACGGCCATATCAGTCTGTAATCGATTCCTATCCATCATAAGCTGCATCTGCCTACGGTTATCCTCATTCAACTTATGAACGAGGTCAATCAATTGAGCCTGCTGGGGAGGCACAGGGGTGGCAGTACTGCTTGAGTCATTAGCAGTATTTTCAGGGTCAGTGCCTAAGTCCTCTACGTGAACAGATTCTTTGTGTTGATCAGCTGCAGCATCAGCAGCTTTATCAACCCTTGAGGAACCGGCAACAGTCGGATTCTTATCAGCCATTGGCTGAAAATATAAAGGAAATAGCTATTATTTCCTGATTCAAATAAGCACAGTTCAAGTCACAATTCCTACGTCAGATAATCATATCTAAATTCATAGATATGAAGGCAGTTAATCATACTCACAAAGTCAAGTCAAAGTCAAGTCAGTATCAAGCAGTCAATCCCTCCCCCATCCTATCAGTCATCATTTGCCTATCTTAGGTCAAGTTGTGTGGGTAGTCCTTTACTAATTAGGTTACCCTAGGCCTCGGTGACTTGTTCGGGAATTCAGAGTCACATAGTCCATACCATACCAGTAGTTTAAGTATCGGGTGGCCAATCCGATGATTAAACTGCTGCTCTGATACCAACTTTGTAACATCCAATTACCACAAACAGTACACGTCATAATATTTCATTTGATTAAGTAATAATAATTGTTTGATACCACAGGTCCCACAGCAAGAATACTTAATTACAACAATATTAAAATCAAATGGTGGTCTAACTAGCTTCTAAATCTTCAATCAGAGTGCGGAAGACTGAACAAGCTACCCGAGACCGCATCATCTTTTCAAAATAGGCGTCATCAAAGTCCAAAAGTCTGCTATTCATCGAATGTCCAGAATCACTTAGCCTGGGACGAACTACCTGCTAGGGTCTTGCCTTTATCAACCTTTCCTGAAAAAGAGTTGTCATGACAGAGTAAGCTAACAAAGCTTAGTGAGTTAACAGAGTTCCATTGGTTACCACACACACATAACATACTATCAGATCCTGTCGGCAACACGTCAGAGACGGCAAAAGGTTGGGAGACAACCCAGTCGGTATTCCCATGTGTAAGGCCGAAGCCCTACGGGAAGTGTATGGAAACAAGTCAATTAGGAAAGGAATCTGCAGAATTCCCTCCTGTGAATGGAGATCTCACATTCGGTCCGGTCGGATAATGCAATATGCAGCGGCAAATATTTATACAGTCAAGTAAGCAATGAGCATGATACGTATTTACATAAAATGTAAAAGTGAGCATGCAATCAAGGCAATTCAAGTGTCTAGCTTCAGTAATGTCAAAAGTACGTTTCTATGATACAATATAGTATTAAAGAAACATGCAGCAACAGTCAGTAGTTTCCATACAGTCAATAGATTCACCGATAAGTATCGAAATATATGCAAGTATTTAATGAAAATCTGTCACTCACAGTGGTCCGTAGTCAGATAATGCTTAACGAATTAAGCGGTTCAGTTTACTCTGTCAAATCGACGGGTTCCTGCATTTCAGTTTCAAGTCTGGCATATTAATGTCAAGTCTGAGTCATAATCTATATAACCCTAGTTATATATTCAGGTCATTGTCAATTCTGGTTATCGAGTCTGAGGTAGTTCCTATCGTCCCAAGGTGAGTCTATTCTTATCAGATTAATACGATTCATCTAATTACAGATGTGTGGCCTTGAACAAGGCCAATCGTATTACTTAGCAAGGTGAACAGGACATACAAATTCTAAGGGTTCAAACAGAGTCTGTTAATTTATTTGTGCATATTATAGATATGCATCTTAAACTTGTGAGTTTAATCAATATCAAAAGATACCTTTCATACAATAGGTTGTTTAATCACTTAATCTGATTTTAGGAATTTAACTTTGGCTAGGAACAAACACAGATTCGAATTAAAGAAGTTAGATTCGATCCATCCTATTTCGAATCTATAGATTCGAATGCATACATAGCTAGATTCGAATGCATACATAGCTAGATTCGAATGCATACATTCGAGATGGGCTAGACAGATTCGAAGGCCTACATTCGAGTCTAGGGAGGGTCAGATTCGATACACTCATATTCGAATCTAGCAAGACAGATTCGAAACACATAAATTAGATTCTAAGGGGAGTAGATTCGAACTGCACATCCTCGAGTCTGAGTGATTAGATTCGAACACATGAATAACTCGAGTTTGTTCTACAAGTTCAACGGTTTTCCAGGTCTTTAACTACGAGACTTGAACATAAATGAGGAAAAATAGATACTAACCTTCGTCCAAGCTATAACCTTCGACTATGGATGATTTCCAAGCAAAAACAGGTCCTAAACGGAAGCAAATCAGCTTCAATTGAAGGGAAAATGAGCAAACTCGAAAATGCACTTTCAAAACCGAACCAAAAGTTAGAAAAATGGTCGATCTTACCTCAAATCCGGACGAAATCAAACATGTAATGGTAGATTCGTGAAGAACTCGACGATCTCTATCCGATGACGTAAGAATCACGAGAATCCGACGGTTCGATTAGTAGAAAAGCTAGAGAGAAGATGTAACTTAGAGAGAGAAGGAGGAGAGAGTTCTTAGATTTCCAAACCTAAGAAATGAGGAGGGGAGGTCATATTTATAGGGAAAATAGGAAAAAATCAGATTTTCTATTGAATTTTCCGGAATTGACCAACTTTATTTCCCAACAATCCGATTTGCATATTTGTCTTTTAGTCACATTTTTATTCATTTTAGTCCGTTTCGTCACTTTCAGTCTTTAATTTGTCATTTAGCTGAATTTTAATTATTAATTTTATTTCAGCTAATTTTGGGCAACTTTTCATAATTAATTATAACTTAATATAATTAACTATTAAAGATTCATGTTTTCAGTTAATTACTAATATTTGGATAAAATTGCTTTATTATCAAAAGTCTGATGCTGTAATTTATATTTAATAAATTACGGGCTGTTACACAGATGCCTTAAGCCGCCAATCCGGACAAAACCATTATATCCGATGTTATGCCTTGACTTCTGTCGTTTTGGAGTCTGCTCTGCCTGAGTTGATAATTGCCGCTCAAACCAAAGCCATTCGGGATGACAACCTGAAATCCGAACGCATGGTTAATTATGTGACCAAGCTGACTCTTGACAATCGTGGTCTTAGACGGTTCATGGATAGAATATGGGTTCCCAGATCAGGAGGTGTTCGTGATCAGATTCTGTCGGAGGCTCATATGTCGAAATTTGCGATACATCCTGGTTCTACTAAAATGTATCAAGATTTGAGGACGGAATATTGGTGGCCTGGAATGAAGAAGGATGTAGGTCGATATGTAGAAAATTGAATGACTTGCTTACAAGTCAAATCTGAACATCAGAAGTCGTATGAGGAACTTCAACCATTGCCAATCCCGGAATGGAAGTGGGACCACATAACCATGGACTTTGTGACGAAGCTGCCCAGGACTAAACGGAATCATGACTCTATATGGGTAATAGTGGATCGACTCACTAAGTCAGCACATTTCCTTCCCATACGTGAAGATGAACGCCTCGAAAAGCTAGCTGAATTGTACATGAAAGAAATCGTGACTAGACATGGTGTTCCATTGTCTATTGTATCTGACCGTGACAGCAGATTTCCTTCTCGCTTTTGGAAGGCCTTTCAGAATGAACTAGGTACTGAACTCAAGATGAGCACCGCTTATCATCCAGAAACTGATGGGCAAAGTGAGAGAACGATTTTGACTTTGGAAGATATGCTACGCGCCTGTGTAATTGATCTTGGTGGAAATTGGGATACTCATCTTCCGTTTGTAGAATTTGCTTACAACAATAATTATCACTCGACTATTGGCATGCCTCCATATAAGCTTTTGTACGGACGACGATGCCGAACTCCAACCTGTTGGAGGGAAACAGGTGAACGTCCGATCTCAGGACCAGCCATTTTGCAAGAAGCCCACGACTAGCTACAATTGATTCGACAGCGGATACAGACCTCTCAAGACAGACAAAAGAAGTATCATGATCGAAGGCGTAAACCAATTGTGTTTGAGGTTGGTGATAAAGTGTTGTTGAAAGTCTCGCCAAGAAAAGGGATAGTAAGGTCCGGCAAACGGGGGAAGTTGAGCCCTCGATTTGTTGGTCCTTTCGAAATTCTTGAGCGTGTAGGATTGCAAGCCTACAGATTAAGATTGCCTGCCGAAATGTCTGGAATTCATGACGTATTTCATGTTAGTAATCTTCAAAAGTGCTTAATTGACGCTGAAGCTGTGATTTCTTGAAAAGACGTGCAAATTGATGAACAGCTGCGATACGAGGAAGAGCCTGAGCGTAAAATCGACCAAAAGATTTCGAAGTTGCGCAACAAGGAAATTCCAATGGTGTTAGTTCAATGGAAATACCATAAGGGATCTGTGCAAACTTGGGAGCGAGAAGACGAGATTAGGCAAAAATATCCAAAGTTATTCATGTCTTAGTCGATTCCGAGGACGGAATCAATTAAACGGGGGAAGTTTGTAACAGCCCGTAATTTATTAAATATGAGTTACAGCATCAAACATTGGGTATTTAAATGATTTTGACTAAATTATTAGTAATTAGCTGAAAACATGCATTATAGATGGTTAATTATATTCAGTTATAATTAATTATGAAAACTGATGAGAACCTGTCCAGGGACCGAGATGACGAAGATCCGTTAAGGTGGAAGATCGGACCTATCACAAGATCAAAATCCAAGATGTTCCAGGATGCTCTCAATGGAATGATTAAATATTGTCGGAATCAAGCTCCCGTTTGTTCGCAAAACAACCAAGCACGCTTCCTAATGTTGATCCAAGTTGAAGACTAATATTAGTCCAAGTTTTGGAGCCCAAGTTCTCACTTTAATCCACAAAAGCCCAAAAATAAATAAAATTCGGCCAAGCCCACCCATGTGCATTGTTTTGGCCATAACTTCCTCATTTTAAGCCCAATTTGAGTGAAATAAAAGCCCACTTCAACCTTAGCCTTTTTCCTATATTTTCAAGAATAAAAAGGGCCCAAAATATGTCCTTAGCCACATCCATGAATCTGCCCATAAAGGTGTCCATGTTAAAGAACTTGTCAAAGATTAAATTCAAGGCATTTTGAAGGTTTTCTCAACATTATGGTCATTTACTTGGAGGAGATAAAGAGATAGAAGTTACTTGCATGATTAATACCTACTAGAAGCTTCAAGTGGTGAAATGTCAATAATGCCCTTTTGATAAGTAGTCTTGCTTATTTGATAGCTTATCGTGATAGCTTGTGCAACTTATCTAGATAAGTAGTTGGTCTTATATTTTCTCCTATAAATAGGCACTCAATGTAACCATTTCAATCATCCTTCATTTTTGAGTAAAATTGTGAGTTTTTAACTCTTATTGTTCCTTACGAACTTTAGAACTTATCGAGTGTTTTAGCTTGTGGCGTTCGAAACTTATCAATCAACTTGGTGGGGTTGATTGTGGCGTTCTCTATACCAAAGTTCTTGCCTCGTATATAGGCAACGGGTCGCGGTTCCACTTATACCAAGGTTCTTGTCTTGTTTATAGACAATGGGTCGCGGTCCTATCCAAGTTACTTGAAACAACCATTAGAACGATCGGGCAATCGTGATCTATCACACATTCCTCGGGTGAGATCACATCATTTGGTATCAGAGCCAGGTTCTATTGGTTTGTTTTCTACTTTATATTTCATTCGTATCATCTTTTACTTTATTTCTATTCGTCCTTTCATTTTAATTTCTTCTCTTCATCATTGCATTGTGGTTCATGTTTGTAGTGGATCCTGTCAAAAATTGACTTGGTTGCTACTAATTGATTTTTTAGGGGATCATACGAGTTCTTTAGTTTTTTTTTCTGTTTATTCATACTTTGCATCATTTGTTCCTAAAAACAAAAGGAAGCAAAAACAAAAGCAAAAAAAAAAAAAAAAAAAAAAAAAAAAAAAAAAAAAAAAAAAAAAAAAAAAAAAAAAAAAAAAAAAAAAAAAAAAAAAAAAAAGAAATCGCAAAAAAAAAGTACAAAAAAAGATAAAAAAAAAAGGGTAAAAAAAAGCGCAAAAGAAAAGACAAAAAAAAGGAACGCAAAGTAAATTATAATTCTTGTTAGTTTTCTTTATTTTCATTTCCTTTTCTATTTACGTACTACTAGCATTGTTCATCTTGTTATATTTGGTTTTGTCAAATCTCTTCTTAAAGTTGTTTGGTATGTTTTGAATTCCTCAAGGCCACAAGCCCACTTGATTTTGATTTCTTTTAGTTTGTTTTGAACTTTAAGAGTTAAAAAGAGTGGTAAAAGGCGGTGTGGTAAGATCATTAGAGGTTAAAAGCCAAACACAACATACACGAGAATCGAGTGAACATAATTTTGAGTGAAACACGTAAGGGAGTGCGGGGAGGAAATAATATTTTTATTGTTATTACTTTTTGTCTTCTATTTTGTAGCAAAAAAAATGACGGATGAGCAACCTCCTCCTAATCTTCAAGTTCAAGCCATGATGGAGGAAATGCGACGATTGATGAGAACGGAATTCAACCAAATTCATGAAAGAATGGACCGATTGGAGACTGAAAGACCACAACGTATCCGCACGCCATCACAAGTTTCTTATGAAAATCATGACGACGATGGAGGAAGTGACGGATGGGAATCTGAAAGAAGAGCTCCTCGACGAAGGCCCCGAAGAGACAGCAATTTGAATTCTATCAAGATGAAAATTCCATCGTTTCAAGGAAAGTCAGATCCGGAAGCCTACATCGATTGGGAAACTAAAATGGAGTTCATCTTTGATTGCCATGACTACTCCAATCGTAAAAAAGTAAAACTCGCCGTTGTTGAATTTTCTGATTATGCACTAACATGGTGGGATCAACTTGTGATTAGTAGGCGAAGAAACGAAGAAAGACCCATTGATACATGGGAAGAAATGAAAAGGGTCATGAGACGACGTTTTGTACCAAGTCACTATTATCGTGACCTTCACAATAAGCTCCAAGGGTTGAAGCAAGGAAGTAAGTCTGTTGATGATTATTTCAAGGAAATGGAGGTTACCATGATCCGAGCCAACATTCTAGAGGATCGAGAAGCTACCATGGCCAGGTTGTTAAATGGCCTCAATTATGAAATTCGTGATCGTGTTGAGATGCACCATTATGTGGAGATTGAAGACATGGTCCACATGGCGGTTAAAATTGAAAAGCAACTCAAGAGAGGGGGTGGATCAAGAACGAATACCTGGAAGGCGGGTAGCTCCAAAAGGCCTGAAAGTTCATCATCTTTTAATCCCAAATCTGGTCCAAAACCAACAAGCCCTTCCAAGGAGAAAGGTAATTCTGATGCTCCTAAAACTCGTGACATAAAATGTTTTAAGTGTCTTGGCAGGGGTCACATTGCAAGTCAATGTCCAAATAAGCTTGTAATGGTGCTTAGAGAAAATGGAGAAATTGAAACAGATTCTTCCGAATCATCACAAGAAGACACGGATGGTGAAGAAGAGATGGCTGTAGAAGGAGAATTGTTGGTTGCAAGGCGAGCCTTAAGCACTCATTCCAAGGAAGAAGATGATGCACAAAGGGAAAACCTCTTTCACACTCGGTGTTATGTTCAAGGCAAGGTATGTAGTGTTATCATTGATGGTGGGAGTTGTACTAATGTGGCTAGTGTTTCCATGGTTGAAAAGCTAGGATTGCCGACGATGAAGCATCAAAAGCCATATAAACTCCAATGGCTTAATGATAGTGGTGAGGTGCGTGTGACGAAACAAGTGTTGGTGTCATTTCGCATTGGTAAGTATGAAGACGAGGTGTTGTGTGATGTGGTACCTATGCAAGCAAGTCATTTGCTACTTGGTAGGCCATGGCAATACGATCGGCATGTGAAACATGATGGCTTCACCAACAAGTACACTCTTGTTCATAAAACCAAAGCCATAACTCTTGTGCCGATGTCACCGAGTCAAGTTTATGAAGATCAAGTCCGACTTCAAAGGGATGTGAAAAACAAAGAAGGTGAGCCTAATGAAAATAATGAACACAAAAAAGGTTCAAATGAAAAACAAAAAGATAAGAAAATATTTGTGGGTGAAAAGGAAAGTCAATATTGTGCATTTGCAAGAAGGAGTGAAATAAAGGAAGCCTTGAATTCGGAGATGTCTTTTGTGCTTCTTTTGATCAAAGAAGCTTATTTAATCACAAATGATTTGGCCGGTATTCTCCCGAGCAAAATTAAATCTCTTTTGCAGGAATTTGAAGACTTGTTTCCCGAGGAAATTCCCAAAGGATTGCCACCAATTCGCGGGATCGAACACCAAATTGACTTTGTTCCAGGATCTTCCATTCCAAACAAGCCGGCGTATAGAACAAATCCGGAAGAAACCAAAGAGTTGCAAAGGCAAGTTAAGGAATTACTTGAGAAAGGATGGATTCGAGAAAGCATGAGTCCGTGTGCGGTTCCCGTATTGCTGGTACCTAAGAAGGATGGATCATGGAGGATGTGTGTAGATTGTCGTGCCATCAACAATATCACGGTAAAGTATCGCCATCCAATCCCTCGATTAGATGATATGCTTGATGAATTGTATGGCTCAAAGTTGTTTTCAAAGATTGATCTAAAGAGCGGGTATCATCAAATTCGCATGAATGATGGTGACGAATGGAAAACAGCTTTCAAAACAAAGCATGGTTTATATGAATGGTTAGTTATGCCTTTTGGGTTAACTAATGCTCCAAGTACGTTCATGAGATTAATGAACCATGTTTTGCGTGATTTTATTGGGAAATTTGTGGTCGTTTACTTTGATGATATTTTGATTTATTCTAAGAGTTTGAATGATCATCTTGAGCATCTAACGTGTGTTTTGAGTGTGCTTAGGAAGGAACAGCTTTATGCGAACTGGAAGAAGTGCACTTTTTGTACCGACCACATTGTATTTCTTGGATATGTGGTTAGTTCTCATGGAATATCTGTTGATGAAGAAAAGGTAAAGGCTATTCAAGATTGGCCAACTCCAAAGTGCGTAAGTGATGTGAGGAGTTTTCATGGTCTTGCAAGTTTTTATCGCCGATTTGTGAAAAACTTTAGCACCTTGGCATCACCACTCACCGAAGTGATTAAAAAGAATGTTGGTTTTAAATGGGGCAAAGAGCAAGAGCAAGCTTTTGAAAAACTGAAGTTTCATTTAACTCATGCTCCTTTGCTTTCTTTGCCAAATTTTGATAAAACTTTTGAGATTGAGTGTGATGCATCGGGTGTTGGAATTGGTGCGGTTTTAATGCAAGAAGGAAAACCATTGGCATATTTTAGTGAAAAGTTAAGTGGTGCAACTTTAAACTATCCCACATATGACAAAGAGATGTATGCCTTGGTTCGAGCACTAAAAACTTGGCAACACTATTTGTGGACCAAGGAGTTTGTCATTCATTCTGATCATGAGTCCTTGAAGTTTCTAAAAGGACAACAAAAGCTCAACAAGAGACATGCTAGGTGGATGGAGTTTCTTGAGACATTTCCATATGTCATCCGATTCAAGAAAGGTAAGGAAAATATTGTGGCTGATGCACTTTCACGAAGGTACTCTTTACTCTCTTCTCTTGACTCTAAAATTCTAGGTTTTGAACAAATCAAAGAGTTGTATCGTGAAGATGTGGATTTTGGTATGATTTTTCAAAGTTGTGAAAAGGGCTCTTTTGAAAAGTTTTTCATACATGATGGATTTTTGTTCAAAGAATCAAAGCTTTGCATTCCAAACACTTCTTTACGTGAACTTTTGGTTTGGGAGGCACATAGTGGAGGTCTTATGGGTCATTTTGGTGTGGCAAAAACATTGAATATTTTGCAGGAACATTTCTTTTGGCCAAAAATGAAAGTTTATGTTGGAAAAGTTTGTGAAAAGTGCATTGTTTGTAAACAAGCCAAATCAAAGGTTCAACCTCATGGTTTATACACTCCTCTGCCTATACCAAGTGAACCATGGGTTGATCTTTCTATGGATTTTGTGTTGGGATTGCCAAGAACTAAAAATGGCAAAGATTCGATATTTGTGGTTGTTGATCGGTTTTCGAAAATGGCGCATTTCATTCCATGCAATCGAACCAATGATGCCTCACATATTTCAGATTTGTTTTTCAAAGAAGTGGTTAGATTGCATGGCATGCCAAGAACTATCGTCTCGGATCGGGACACAAAGTTTTTAAGTTACTTTTGGAAAACGTTGTGGGAAAATTGGGAACAAAGCTTTTGTTTTCTACAACTTGTCATCCCCAAACGGATGGACAAACTGAAGTTGTGAATCGTACACTTGGTACTTTATTAAGATCAATAGTGGGGAGAAATGTGAAAACTTGGGAGCAATGCTTACCCCATGTTGAGTTTGCATATAATCGAAATGTGCATTCTGCTACTAAGTTTTCACCTTTCGAGATTGTGTATGGATTTAAGCCATTAACTCCTATGGATTTAACTCCTTTACCTGTGAATGAGTATTTGAATTTAGATGGTAGGAAGAAGGCGGAATTTGTCAAGCAAATCCATGAGCAGGCAAAACACAACATTGAAGAGCGCACCAAGAAGTATGAACAACAAGCAAACAAGGGAAAAAGAAAGATTATTTTTGTACCAGGAGATTGGGTGTGGCTTCATTTGCGGAAGGAACGGTTTCCAACAAAACGGAAGTCAAAGTTAATGCCAAGAGGAGATGGACCATTTCAAGTGTTGCAGAAAATCAATGACAATGCTTACAAACTTGATCTTCCAGATGAGTATAATGTTCATGATGTTTTTAATGTAACTGACTTGACTCTGTTTGATGCAGGTGAAGATTTGAGGACAAATCACTTTCAAGAGGAGGGGAATGATGAGAACCTGTCCAGGGACCGAGATGACGAAGATCCGTTAAGGTGGAAGATCGGACCTATCACAAGATCAAAATCCAAGATGTTCCAGGATGCTCTCAATGGAATGATTAAATATTGTCGGAATCAAGCTCCCGTTTGTTCGCAAAACAACCAAGCACGCTTCCTAATGTTGATCCAAGTTGAAGACTAATATTAGTCCAAGTTTTGGAGCCCAAGTTCTCACTTTAATCCACAAAAGCCCAAAAATAAATAAAATTCGGCCAAGCCCACCCATGTGCATTGTTTTGGCCATAACTTCCTCATTTTAAGCCCAATTTGAGTGAAATAAAAGCCCACTTCAACCTTAGCCTTTTTCCTATATTTTCAAGAATAAAAAAGGCCCAAAATATGTCCTTAGCCACATCCATGAATCTGCCCATAAAGGTGTCCATGTTAATGAACTTGTCAAAGATTAAATTCAAGGCATTTTGAAGGTTTTCTCAACATTATGGTCATTTACTTGGAGGAGATAAAGAGATAGAAGTTACTTGCATGATTAATACCTACTAGAAGCTTCAAGTGGTGAAATGTCAATAATGCCCTTTTGATAAGTAGTCTTGCTTATTTGATAGCTTATCGTGATAGCTTGTGCAACTTATCTAGATAAGTAGTTGGTCTTATATTTTCTCCTATAAATAGGCACTCAATGTAACCATTTCAATCATCCTTCATTTTTGAGTAAAATTGTGAGTTTTTAACTCTTATTGTTCCTTACGAACTTTTAGAACTTATCGAGTGTTTTAGCTTGTGGCGTTCGAAACTTATCAATCAACTTGGTGGGGTTGATTGTGGCGTTCTCTATACCAAAGTTCTTGCCTCGTATATAGGCAACGGGTCGCGGTTCCACTTATACCAAGGTTCTTGTCTTGTTTATAGACAATGGGTCGCGGTCCTATCCAAGTTACTTGAAACAACCATTAGAACGATCGGGCAATCGTGATCTATCACACATTCCTCGGGTGAGATCACATCAAGTAAGTAATTCAATCTGTCACTCACAGCGGTCCTGAGCAATGCAAGTAATCAAGGAACACGCATTAGTAGTTGTCCAGTTTCAGGAGTGTCTATCAAACATTCCTAACATACAATTGAGTAATCAAGGAACACGCAGCAGCAGATGTTTCCATACAAGTCAGTAACAATCACCAATATGTACCGAAACATATGCAAGTAAGTAATGTAATCTGTCACTCATAGCGGTCCTGAGAAATGCAAGTAATCAAGGAACATGCTGCAACAGTTGTCTAGTTTCAGCGGTGTCTATCATACGTTCCTAACATACAATTAAGTAGTCAAGGAACAAGGAGCAGCAGATGTTTCCATACAAGTCAGTAACAATCACCAATATGTACCGAAACATATGCAAGTAAGTAATGCAATCTGTCACTAATAGCGGTCCTGAGAAATGCATGTAATCAAGGAACATGCTGCAGTAGTTGTCCAGTTTCAGCAATGTCTATCATACGTTCCTAACATACAATTAAGTAATCAAGGAACACGCAGCAGCAGATGTTTCCATACAAGTTAGTAACAATCACCAATATGTACCGAAACATATGCAAGTAAGTAATGCAATTGGTCACTCACAGCGTCGTGAGCAATGCAAGTAATCAAGGAACATGCAGCAGCAGTTTTCCAGTTTCAGCAGTGTCTGTCATACGTTCCTAAAATACAATTAAGCAATCAAGAAACAAGCAGCAGCACATGTTTCTATACAAGTCAGTAATAATCACCAATAAGTACCGAAACATATGCAAGTAAGTAATGCAATCTGTCACTCAAAGCGGTCCTGAGCAATGCAAGTAATCAAGGAACACGCATTAGTAGTTATCCAGTTTCAGGAGTGTCTATCATACGTTCCTAACATACAATTAAGTAATCAAGAAACAAGCAGCAGCAGATGTTTCCATACAAGTCAGTAATAATCACCAATAACTACCGAAACATATGCAAGTAAGTAATGCAATCTATCACTCACAGCGGTCCTGAGCAATGCAAGTAATCAAGGAACATGCATCAGTAGTTGACCTGTTTCAGCAGCGTCTATCATACGTTCCTAACATACAATTAAGTAATCAAGGAACACGCAGCAGCAGATGTTTCCATACATGTCAGTAACAATCACCAATATGTACCGAAACATATGCAAGTAAGTAATGCAATCTGTCACTCATAGCGGTCCTGAGCAATGCAAGTAATCAAGGAACATGCTGCAGTAGTTGTCTAGTTTCAGCAGTGTCTATCATACGTTCCTAAGATACAATTAAGTAATCAAGGAACACGTAGCAGCAGATGTTTCCATACAAGTCAGTAACAATCACCAATATGTACCGAAACATATGCAAGTAAGTAATGCAATCTGTCACTCATAGCGGTCCTGAGAAATGTATGTAATCAAGGAACATGCTGCAGTAGTTGTTCAGTTTCAGCAGTGTCTATCATACGTTCCTAACATACAATTAAGTAATCAAGGAACACGCAGTAGCAGATGTTTCCATACAAGTTAGTAACAATCACCAATATGTACCGAAACATATGCAAGTAAGTAATGCAATCAGTCACTCACAGCGTCGTGAGCAATGCAAGTAATCAAGGAACATGCAGCAGTAGTTTTCCAGTTTCGGCAGTGTCTGTCATACGTTCCTAACATACAATTAAGCAATCAAGAAACAAGCAGCAGCACATGTTTCTATACAAGTCAGTAAAAATCACCAATAAGTACCGAAACATACGCAAGTAAGTAATGCAATCTGTCACTCAAAGCGGTCCTGAGCAATGCAAGTAATCAAGGAACACGCATTAGTAGTTGTCCAGTTTCAGGAGTGTCTATCAACGTTCCTAACATACAATTGAGTAATCAAGGAACACGCAGCAGCAGATGTTTCCATACAAGTCAGTAACAATCACCAATATGTACCGAAACATATTCAAGTAAGTAATGTAATCTGTCACTCATAGCGGTCCTGAGAATGCAAGTAATCAAGGAACATGATGCAACAGTTGTCTAGTTTCAGCAGTGTCTATCATACGTTCCTAACATACAATTAAGTAATCAAGAATCAAGCAGCAGCAGATGTTTCCATACAAGTCAGTAATAATCACCAATAACTACCGAAACATATGCAAGTAAGTAATGCAATCTGTCACTCACAGCGGTCCTGAGCAATGCAAGTAATCAAGGAACATGCATCAGTAGTTGTCCAGTTTCAGCAGCGTCTATCATACGTTCCTAACATACAATTAAGTAATCAAGGAACACGCAGCAGCAGATGTTTCCATACAAGTCAGTAACAATCACCAATATGTACCGAAACATGTGCAAGTAAGTAATGCAATCTGTCACTCATAGCGGTCCTGAGCAATGCAAATAACCTAGGAACATGATATAGCAGGTTTCCAGTTTCAGCAGTGTCTATCATACGTTCCTAACATATAATTAAGTAATCAAGAAAAACAAGCAGCAGCAGATGTTTCCATACAAGTCAGTAATGATCACCAATAAGTACCGAAACATATGCAAGTAAGTATTGCAATCTGTCACTCATAGCGGTCCTGAGCAATGCAAGTAATCAAGGAACATGCTGCAACAGTTGTCCAGTTTCAGCAGTGTCTATCATACATTCCTCACATACAATTAAGTAGTCTAGGAACCAGGAGCAGCAGATGTTTCCATACAAGTCAGTAACAATCACCAATAAGTACCGAAACATATGCAAGTTAGTAATGCAATCGGTCACTCACAGCGGTCGTGAGCAATGCAAGTAATCAAGGAACATGCAGCAGCAGTTGTCCAGTTTCTGCAGTGTCTATCATACGTTCTTAACATACAATTAAGTAATCAAGAAACAAGCAGCAGCAGATGTTTCCATACAAGTCAGTAAATAATCACCAATAAGTACGGAAACATATGCAAGTAAGTAATGCAATCTATACATCACAGCGGTCCTGAGCAATGCAAGTAGTTAAGGAACATGCATAAGTAGTTGTCCAGTTTCAGCAGTGTCTATCATACGTTCCTAACATACAATTAAGCAATTAAGAAACAAGCAGCAGCACACGTTTCTATACAAGTCAGTAATAATCACCAATAAGTACCGAAACATATGCAAGTAAGTAATGCAATCTGTCACTCACAGCGGTCCTGAGCAATGCAAGTAATCAAGGAACATGCATCAGTAGTTGTCCAGTTTCAGTAGTGTCTATCATACGTTCGTAACATACAATTAAGTAATCAAGGAACACGCAGCAGCAGATGTTTCCATACAAGTCAGTAACAATCACCAATATGTACCAAAACATATGCAAGTAAGTAATGCAATCTGTCACTCATAGCGGTCCTGAGCAATGCAAGGAATAAGGAACATGCTGCAACAGTTGTCCAGTTTCAGCAGTGTCTATCATACGTTCAAAACATATAATTAAGTAATCAAGAAAAACAAGCAGCAGCAGATGTTTGCATACAAGTCAGTAACAATCACCAATAAGTACCGAAACATATGCAAGTAAGTAATGCAATCGGTCACTCATAGCGGTCCTGAGAAATGCAAGTAATCAAGGAACATGCTGTAACAGTTGTCCAGTTTCAGCAGTGTCTATCATACGTTCCTAACATACAATTAAGTAGTAATGGAACTAGGAGCAGCAGATGTTTCCATACAAGTCAGTAACAATCACCAATAAGTACCGAAACATATGCAAGTAAGTAATGCAATCGGTCACTCATAGCGGTCCTGAGAAATGCAAGTAATCAAGGAACATGCTGCAGTAGTTGTCTAGTTTCAGCAGTGTCTATCATACGTACCTAAGATACAATTAAGTAATCAAGGAACATGCAGCAGCAGTTTTCCAGTTTCAGCAGTGTCTATCATACGTTCCTAACATACAATTAAGCAATCAAGAAACAAGCAGCAGCACATGTTTCTATACAAGTCAGTAATAATCACCAATAAGTACCGAAACATATGCAAGTAAGGAATGCAATCTGTCACTCAAAGCGGTCCTGAGCAATGCAAGTAATCAAGGAACACGCATGTAACAGCCCGTAATTTATTAAATATAAATTACAGCATCGGACTTTGGATAATAAAGCAATTTTAATCCAAATATTTGTAATTAACCGAAAATATGAATCTGTAATAATTAATTATATTAAGTTATAATTAATTATGAAAAATTTCCCAAAATCAGCTAAAATAAAGTTAATAATTAAAATTCAGCTAAATGACCTAACAAAGACTGAAAGTGACGAAACGGACTAAAATGAGTTAAAATTGACTAAAAGACAATTGTAGCAATCTAGAACTTCTTTGCTATTATTTGCATTTGAAATGCAAATCGGATGGTCGGGAAATAAAGTTGGTCAAATTCCGGAAAATTCAGTAGAAAATATGATTTTTTCCTATTTTCCCTATAAATATGACCTCCCCTCCTCATTTCTTAGGTTTCGAAATCTAAGAACTCTCTCCTCCTTCTCTCTCTAAGTTTATATCTTCTCTCTAGCTTTTCTCCTAATCGAACCGTTGGATTCTCGTGATTCATACGCCATCGGATAGAGATCGTTGAGCTCTTCACGAATCTACCATTTCATGTTTGATTTCGTCCGGATTTGAGGTAAGATCGACCCCTTTTCTGTCTTTTTGGTTCGGTTTTGAGAGAGCAATTTCGAGTTTGCTCATTTTCCCTTCATTTGAAGCTGATTTGCTCCCGTTTAGGACATGTTTTTGCTTGGAAATCGTCTATATACGAAGGTTTTAGCTTGGACGAAGGTTAGTATCTATTTTTCTGTCATTTATGTTCATGTTTAGTAGCTAAAACCTGGAAAAACGTTGAACATGAAGAACAGATTCGAAAGTCTTTAATTAGATTCGAAATATGTAAATTTCGAATCTATTCCCCCCTTTAAACTCGAATGTACCTTCGAATCTGTGTCAATTTTCGAATCTATCTGCCTTAGAATCTATTAGTTTCGAGTCTAAATCCTAGAATCGAAATTGGCTGCTTCGAATCTGTGTGGGCTTCGAGTCTATGCATAGTTCGAACCTAATCTCCATGTGTGTGTGTCTCGAATCTATCCATTAGATTCGAAGGGGTCCCATTTCGAATCTGACCATCCATTTATGAACTTGTCTTGTTCGAATCTATCCTTGTATATATGCCTAGTTCGAATCTATCTCCATAGATTCGAAATAAGGCTATTCGAATATGTCTCCCTATATTTGAATCTGGTTTAATTCCAAGTCAAAAATATAAATTCCTAAATCAGATTAAGTTATTAATCAACCTATTGTAATTGAAAGTATATTATGAATTATGATAAAACTCACAAATTCTAGTTGCACATCTATTTTATGCACAAACAAATTAACCGACTCTCTATGAACCTTTAGAATGTGTATGGCATGTTACACCTTGCTAGAAATACGATTGGCTTTGTTTCAAGGCCACACATCTGTAATTAGATGGATCGTATTAATCTGATAAGAATAGACTCACCTTGGGACGATAGGAACTACCTCAGACTCGATAACCAGTAATGACAATAACCTGAATATATATAACTAGGGTTATATAGATTATGATACAGACTTGACATTAATATGCCAGACTTGAAACTGAACTGCAGGAGACCGTCGATTTGACAGAGTAAACTGAACCGCTTAATTCGTTAAGCATTATCTGACTACGGACCACTGTGAGTGACAGATTTCATTAATTACATGCATATGTTTCGATACTTATTGGTGAATGTCATCGACTGTATGGAAACTTCCGTTTGTTGCTGCATGTTTCTTTAATACTTTATTGTATCATAGAAGCGTACTTTTGACATTACTGAAGTTAGACACTTGAATTGCCTTGAATGCATGTTCACTTTTACATTTTATGTAAATACTTATCCTGCTTACTGCTTACTTGACTGTTTATATAATTGCCGCTGCATACTGCATCATCCGATAGGACCGAATGCGAGATCTCCATTCACAGGAGGGAATTCTGCAGATTCCTTTCCTATATGACTTGTTTCCATACACTTCCCGTAAGGCTTCGGCTTTACATAGGGGAAAACAATCTGGGTTGTCTCTCAACCGTAGTGACTTGCCGGCAGGAGCTGATAGTACGGCATGTGTGTGGTAACTAATGGAATTCTGTTTACTCACTAAGCTTTGTTAGCTTACTCTGTCATGACAACTCTTTTTCAGGAAAAGCTGATAAAGGCAAGATCATAGCAGGTAGTTCGTCCCAGGCTAAGTGAATCTGGATTTTGATGAATAGCAGACCTTTGGACTTTTGTCGATGCGGTCTCGGGTAGCTTGTTCAGTCTTCCGCACTCTGATTGAAGATTTAGAAGCTAGTTTAGATCACCATTTGATCTTTTAGTTATTGTTGTAATTAAGTATTTTTGGCTGATGGGCCTGTGGTATCAAACATTTAATATTATTTATGAAATGAAATATTATGACGTGTACTGTTTGTGGAAATTGGATGTTACAAAGTTGGTATCAGAGCAGCAGTTTAATCATCGGATTGGCCACCCGATACTTAAACTACTGGTATGGTATGGACTATGTGACTCTGAATTCCCGAACAAGTCACCGAGACCTAGGGGTAACCTAATTAGTAAAGGACTACCCACACAACTTGACCTAAGATAGGCAATCGTTGACTGATAGGATGGGGGAGGGATTGACTGCTTGATACTGACTTGACTTTGACTTGACTCTGTGCCAGCCTGACTGACTGCCTTCATATCTATTAACTTAGATGTGATTATCTGACGTAGGTATTATGACTCGAACTATGCTTAATTGAATCAGGAAATAATGGTTATTCCCTTTATATTTTCAGCCAATGGCTGATAAGAATCCTAATGTTGCTGCTACCTCGACTGTTGGTAAAGCTGCTGATGCTGCAGCTAATCAACACAAAGAATCTGTTCATGTAGAGGATTTAGGCACTGCCCCTGAAAATACTGCTAATGACTCAAGCAGTACTGCTACGCTTGTGCCTCCCCAGCAGGCTCAATGATTTGATCTCATTCACAAGCTGAATGATGAAAATCGTAGACAAATTCAGCTGATGATGGATAGGAATCGACTGCAGACTGATATGTCGGTTGAGGACCGATTTAAGGAAATTAAGGACTTGCTGACTAAGGGTAAAGCGGTTGTGCAAACTGACGAAGAAATCCAGCGTGAAATTGACTTTAAGCGCCGTGAAGAAGAACTTAGGTTGCGAGAACTTAGGTTACGAGAGTTAGAATTGAAGTATAGGGAAGAAATGTTAGCAAAACCCAAGAAGAATCGAAAAAGGAAACTTAGGCATGAGCCCTCTGAGGGACGTCAAAGGGATCTTTTCGTGAATTCTGGCAGACCGGGAAGTGAAATGGAAGTAGTTGAAGTTGCTAAGGTAGGAGAACTTGAAATCTATCCGGAGCGAGCGACTCTTTTTATTGCCAAGTCTAGCAAGAAAGAAAAATCTGAAAAATCGGAAAGGGAGAGTGAAAGTTTAAGGCAGGGAGATAAGCAGCCTTTTAAAAAGGCTAAATCTTATGCTGTGACCGCTACGCCAAGATCTGCTTGTCCTCGCTGCAGGCAGATTCATGAAGGAAAATGTGATCCTGAGTTCGTGAGGTGCTACTGCTGCAGACAGAATGGTCATGATAGGTCAGAATGTCCCAGGCGCAGTGAGGCTTGCCGAAACTGCATTACGTTTGGGCACCATGCTAAAGACTGTACTCGGCCCCGATTTGTTCCTCCGCCTGCATTTTCATCCCGGCGATCATTCAAGGGTTCTCCAGCTCCGAGGAATCAACCAAGATCTTTCCAGATGACAGCCGATGAGGCAAAAGAGACTGCTGATGTCGGCATGGGTACATTTCTTGTTAACTCTATGCCTGCTCTAATCTGTTATATGTGTCTGAAAAGTCTGCTAAACTGTTTGATTTTGCTCCAATAATGCTACCTGTACCATTAGATATAGAAACTGCGAGCCCGAGTTTTGTGACTATAAGTAGAATCTTTCGTTCCTGTAAGTTAGTGATTGATGACCTCTCTTTAGACTTTGACCTGATACCGATGTGGTTTAGAGAATTAGATATTATTATAGGAATGGACAGGCTCATGACGATCAATGCTGAAATCCTTTGTGCCAAAAGGATAATTAGAATTAGAACCCCCGAAGGAAGTGAACGTTATTTTTATGACGATAGAAAGATTCGAGATTTAGGTCTCATTTCGTGCTTGTTACGGCCATTTTGAGTTTCTAGCAATACCGTTCGGTCTCACCAATGCCCCGGCCGCAATTGTGGACCTTATGAATAGAGTATGTAGGCCAATGCTGGACAAATCAGTGATAGTCTTTATGGATGACATTTTGATTTGCTCTAAGTCTGAATCTGACCGTGCGAAGCTCTTTCGAGAATTGCTAGAATTGCTACGAAAAGAGCGACTCTACGCAAAATTCTCCAAATATGAGATCCTTTACCATCCGGTATAGCAAACATTGTAGCAGATGCCCTAAGCCGCAAAATCGGACAAGACCATTATACCCGATGTTACGCCTTGACTTCTGTTGTTTTGGAGTCTGCCTTGCCTGAGTCGATTATTGCCGCTCAAACCGAAGCCATTCGGGATGAGAGCTTGAAATCTGAACGAATGGTTACTTATGTGACCAAGCTGACCCTTGATAATCATGGTCTTAGACGGTTCATGAATAGAATATAGGTCCCTAGATTAGGAGGAAATTCGTGATCAAATTTCTGTCGGAGGCTCATATGCCAAATTTTCGGTACATCCTGGTTCTCTAAGGTACCAAGTTTTGAAAACGGAATGTTTGGTGGCCTGGAATGAAGAAGGACGTAGGACGATATGTAGAAAATTGCATGACTTGTTTACAAGTCAAATCGGAACATCAGAAGCCGTATGGGGAACTACAACCATTGCCAGTCCCGGAATGGAAGTGGGACCACATAATCATGGACTTTATGACGAAGCTGCCCAGGACTAAGCGGAATCATGACTCTATAAGAGTAATAGTGGATCGACTTACTAAGTCAGCTCAACTCCTACCCATACGTGAAGATGAACGCCTCGAAAAGTTAGCTGAATTGTACGTAAAGGGAATCGTGACTAGATATGGTGTGCCATTATCTATAGTATCTGACCGTGACAGCAGATTTACTTCTCGTTTTTGGAGACTTTTCATAATGGACTAGGGACTGAACTTAAGATTAGCACCGCCTATCATCCTGAAACTGACGGGCAAAGTGAGAGGACAATTTTGACCTTAGAAGATATGTTACGTGCCTGTGTGATTGATCTCGGTGGAAGTTGGGATACTCACCTGCCGTTTGTGGAGTTTGCTTATAACAATAATTATCACTCGACAATTGGTAAGCCTCCATATCAGCTTTTGTACGGACGTCGTTGCAGAACTCCAATCTGTTGGAGGGAAACAGGTGACCGGCCGATCTCTGGACCAGCAATTCTGCAAGAAGCCCATGACCAACTACAGTTGAATCGACAGCGGATTCAGACTTCTTAAGACAGACAAAAGAAGTATCATGATAAAAGACGGAAACCAATCGCGTTTGAAGTTGGAGATAAAGTGTTACTGAAGGTCTCGCCAAGAAAAGGAATAGTAAGGTTCGGCAAACGGGGGAAGTTGAGCCCTCGATTTGTGGGTCCTTTTGAAATTCTCGAGCGTATAGGATTGCAAGCCTACAGATTAAAGCTGTCTGCCGAAATGACTGGGATTCATGATGTGTTTCATGTGAGTAATCTCCGAAAGTGTTTAGCTGACGCTGAAGCTGTGATTCCTTGGAAAGACGTGCAAATTGACGAACAGTTGCGATACGAGGAAGAGCCCGAGCAATAAGGTTTCGAAATTGCGCAGCAAGGAAATTCCAATGGTGTTAGTCCAATGGGAATACCATAAGGGATCTGCGCAAACTTGGGAACGAGAAGACGAAATTAGGCAGAAGTATCCGAAGTTATTCCTGTCCTAGTCGATTCCGAGGACGGAATCAAATTTAACGGGGGAAGATTGTAACAGCCCGTAATTTATTAAATATAAATTACAGCATCGGACTTTGGATAATAAAGCAATTTTAATCCAAATATTTGTAATTAACCGAAAATATGAATCTGTAATAATTAATTATATTAAGTTATAATTAATTATGAAAAATTTCCCAAAATCAGCTAAAATAAAGTTAATAATTAAAATTCAGCTAAATGACCTAACAAAGACTGAAAGTGACGAAACGGACTAAAATGAGTTAAAATTGACTAAAAGACAATTGTAGCAATCTAGAACTTCTTTGCTATTATTTGCATTTGAAATGCAAATCGGATGGTCGGGAAATAAAGTTGGTCAAATTCTGGAAAATTCAGTAGAAAATCTGATTTTTCCCTATTTTCCCTATAAATATGACCTCCCCTCCTCATTTCTTAGGTTTGGAAATCTAAGAACTCTCTCCTCCTTCTCTCTCTAAGTTTATATCTTCTCTCTAGCTTTTCTCCTAATCGAACCGTTGGATTCTCGTGATTCATACGCCATCGGATAGAGATCGTTGAGCTCTTCACGAATCTACCATTTCATGTTTGATTTCGTCCGGATTTGAGGTAAGATCGACCCCTTTTCTGTCTTTTTGGTTCGGTTTTGAGAGAGAGCAATTTCGAGTTTGCTCATTTTCCCTTCATTTGAAGCTGATTTGCTCCCGTTTAGGACCTGTTTTTGCTTGGAAATCGTCTATATACGAAGGTTTTAGCTTGGACGAAGGTTAGTATCTATTTTTCTGTCATTTATGTTCATGTTTAGTAGCTAAAACCTGGAAAAACGTTGAACATGAAGAACAGATTCGAAAGTCTTTAATTAGATTCGAAATATGTAAATTTCGAATCTATTCCCCCCTTTAAACTCGAATGTACCTTCGAATCTGTGTCAATTTTCGAATCTATCTGCCTTAGAATCTATTAGTTTCGAGTCTAAATCCTAGAATCGAAATTGGCTGCTTCGAATCTGTGTGGGCTTCGAGTCTATGCATAGTTCGAACCTAATCACCATGTGTGTGTGTCTCGAATCTATCCATTAGATTCGAAGGGGTCCCATTTCGAATCTGACCATCCATTTATGAACTTGTCTTGTTCGAATCTATCCTTGTATATATGCCTAGTTCGAATCTATCTCCATAGATTCGAAATAAGGCTATTCGAATATGTCTCCCTATATTTGAATCTGGTTTAATTCCAAGTCAAAAATATAAATTCCTAAATCAGATTAAGTTATTAATCAACCTATTGTAATTGAAAGTATATTATGAATTATGATAAAACTCACAAATTCTAGTTGCACATCTATTTTATGCACAAACAAATTAACCGACTCTCTATGAACCTTTAGAATGTGTATGGCATGTTACACCTTGCTAGAAATACGATTGGCTTTGTTTCAAGGCCACACATCTGTAATTAGATGGATCGTATTAATCTGATAAGAATAGACTCACCTTGGGACGATAGGAACTACCTCAGACTCGATAACCAGTAATGACAATAACCTGAATATATATAACTAGGGTTATATAGATTATGATACAGACTTGACATTAATATGCCAGACTTGAAACTGAACTGCAGGAGACCGTCGATTTGACAGAGTAAACTGAACCGCTTAATTCGTTAAGCATTATCTGACTACGGACCACTGTGAGTGACAGATTTCATTAATTACATGCATATGTTTCGATACTTATTGGTGAATGTCATCGACTGTATGGAAACTTCCGTTGTTGCTGCATGTTTCTTTAATACTTTATTGTATCATAGAAGCGTACTTTTGACATTACTGAAGTTAGACACTTGAATTGCCTTGAATGCATGTTCACTTTTACATTTTATGTAAATACTTATCCTGCTTACTGCTTACTTGACTGTTTATATAATTGCCGCTGCATACTGCATCATCCGATAGGACCGAATGCGAGATCTCCATTCACAGGAGGGAATTCTGCAGATTCCTTTCCTATATGACTTGTTTCCATACACTTCCCGTAAGGCTTCGGCTTTACATAGGGGAAAACAATCTGGGTTGTCTCTCAACCGTAGTGACTTGCCGGCAGGAGCTGATAGTATGGAATGTGTGTGGTAACTAATGGAATTCTGTTTACTCACTAAGCTTTGTTAGCTTACTCTGTCATGACAACTCCTTTTCAGGAAAAGCTGATAAAGGCAAGATCATAGCAGGTAGTTCGTCCTAGGCTAAGTGAATCTGGATTTTGATGAATAGCAGACCTTTGGACTTTTGTCGATGCGGTCTCGGGTAGCTTGTGCAGTCTTCCGCACTCTGATTGAAGATTTAGAAGCTAGTTTAGATCACCATTTGATCTTTTAGTTATTGTTGTAATTAAGTATTTTTGGCTGATGGGCCTGTGGTATCAAACATTTAATATTATTTATGAAATGAAATATTATGACGTGTACTGTTTGTGGAAATTGGATGTTACAACGCATTAGTAGTTGTCCAGTTTCAGGAGTGTCTATCAAACGTTCCTAACATACAATTGAGTAATCAAGGAACACGCAGCAGCAGATGTTTCCATACAAGTCAGTAACAATCACCAATATGTACCGAAACATATGCAAGTAAGTAATGCAATCTGTCACTCATAGCGGTCCTGAGCAATGCAAGTAATCAAGGAACATGCTGCAGCAGTTGTCTAGTTTCAGCAGTGTCTATCATACGTTCCTAAGATACAATTAAGTAATCAAGGAACACGTAGCAGTAGATGTTTCCATACAAGTCGGTAACAATCACCAATATGTACCGAAACATAATGCAAGTAAGTAATGCAATCTGTCACTCATAGCGGTCCTGAGAAATGCATGTAATCAAGGAACATGCTGCAGTAGTTGTCCAGTTTCAGCAGTGTCTATCATACGTTCCTAACATACAATTAAGCAATCAAGAAACAAGCAGCAGCACACGTTTCTATACAAGTCAGTAATAATCACCAATAAGTACCGAAACATATGCAAGTAAGTAATGCAATCTGTCACTCACAGCGGTCCTGAGCAATGCAAGTAATCAAGGAACACGCATTAGTAGTTGTCCAGTTTCAGGAGTGTCTATCAAATGTTCCTAACATACAATTGAGTAATCAAGGAACACGCAGCAGCAGATCTTTCCATACAAGTCAGTAACAATCACCAATATGTACCGAAACATATGCAAGTAAGTAATGTAATCTGTCACTCATAGCGGTCCTGAGAAATGCAAGTAATCAAGGAACATGCTGCAACAGTTGTCTAGTTTCAGCAGTGTCTATCATACGTTCCTAACATACAATTAAGTAGTCAAGGAACAAGGAGCAGCAGATGTTTCCATACAAGTCAGTAACAATCACCAATATGTACCGAAACATATGCAAGTAAGTAATGCAGATCTGTCACTCATAGCAGTCCTGAGAAATGCATGTAATCAAGGAACATGCTGCAGTAGTTGTCCAGTTTCAGCAGTGTCTATCATACGTTCCTAACATACAATTAAGTAATCAAGGAACACGCAGTAGCAGATGTTTCCATACAAGTTAGTAACAATCACCAATATGTACCGAAACATATGCAAGTAAGTAATGCAATTGGTCATTCACAGCGTCGTGAGCAATGCAAGTAATCAAGGAACATGCAGCAGCAGTTTTCCAGTTTCAGCAGTGTCTGTCATACGTTCCTAACATACAATTAAGCAATCAAGAAACAAGCAGCAGCACATGTTTCTATACAAGTCAGTAATAATCACCAATAAGTACCGAAACATATGCAAGTAAGTAATGCAATCTGTCACTCAAAGCGGTCCTGAGCAATGCAAGTAATCAAGGAACACGCATTAGTAGTTGTCCAGTTTCAGGAGTGTCTATCATACGTTCCTAACATACAATTAAGTAATCAAGAAACAAGCAGCAGCAGATGTTTCCATACAAGTCAGTAATAATCACCAATAACTACCAAAACATATGCAAGTAAGTAATGCAATCTGTCACTCACAGCAGTCCTGAGCAATGCAAGTAATCAAGGAACATGCATCAGTAGTTGTCCTGTTTCAGCAGCGTCTATCATACGTTCCTAACATACAATTAAGTAATCAAGGAACACGCAGCAGCAGATGTTTCCATACAAGTCAGTAACAATCACCAATATGTACCGAAACATATGCAAGTAAGTAATGCAATCTGTGTCACTCATAGCGGTCCTGAGCAATGCAAGTAATCAAGGAACATGCTGCAGTAGTTGTCTAGTTTCAGCAGTGTCTATCATACGTTCCTAAGATACAATTAAGTAATCAAGGAACACGAACCAGCAGATGTTTCCATACAACTCAGTAACAATCACCAATATGTACCGAAACATATGCAAGTAAGTAATGCAATCTGTCACTCATAGCGGTCCTGAGAAATGTATGTAATCAAGAAACATGCTGCAGTAGTTGTCCAGTTTCAGTAGTGTCTATCATACGTTCCTAACATACAATTAAGTAATCAAGGAACACGCAGCAGCAGATGTTTCCATACAAGTTAGTAACAATCACCAATATGTACCGAAACATATGCAAGTAAGTAATGGAATCGGTCACTCACAGCGTCGTGAGCAATGCAAGTAATCAAGGAACATGCAGCAGCAGTTTTCCAGTTTCAGCAGTGTCTATCATACGTTCCTAACATACAATTAAGCAATCCAGAAACAAGCAGCAGCACACGTTTCTATACTAGTCAGTAATAATCACCAATAAGTACCGAAACATATGCAAGTAAGTAATGCAATCTGTCACTTACAGCGGTCCTGAGTAATGCAAGTAATCAAGGAACACGCATTAGTAGTTGTCCAGTTTCAGGAGTGTCTATCAAACGTTCCTAACATACAATTGAGTAATCAAGGAACACGCAGCAGCAGATGTTTCCATACAATTCAGTAACAATCACCAATATGTACCGAAACATATGCAAGTAAGTAATGTAATCTGTCACTCATAGCGGTCCTGAGAAATGCAAGTAATCAAGGAACATGCTGCAACAGTTGTCTAGTTTCAGCAGTGTCTATCATACGTTCCTAACATACAATTAAGTAGTCAAGGAACAAGGAGCAGCAGATGTTTCCATACAAGTCAGTAACAATCACCAATATGTACCGAAACATATGCAAGTAAGTAATGCAATCTGTCACTCATAGCGGTCCTGAGAAATGCATGTAATCAAGGAACATGCTGCAGTAGTTGTCCAGTTTCAGCAGTGTCTATCATACGTTCCTAACATACAATTAAGTAATCAAGGAACACGCAGCAGCAGATGTTTCCATACAAGTTAGTAACAATCACCAATATGTACCGAAACATATGCAAGTAAGTAATGCAATCGGTCACTCACAGCGTCGTGAGCAATGCAAGTAATCAAGGAACATGCAGCAGTTGTTTTCCAGTTTCAGCAGTGTCTGTCATACGTTCCTAACATACAATTAAGCAATCAAGAAACAAGCAGCAGCACATGTTTCTATACAAGTCGGTAATAATCACCAATAAGTACCGAAACATATGCAAGTAAGTAATGGAATCTGTCACTCACAGCGGTCCTGAGCAAAGCAAGTAATCAAGGAACACGCATTAGTAGTTGTCCAGTTTCAGGAGTGTCTATCAAACGTTCCTAACATACAATTGAGTAATCAAGGAACACGCAGCAGCAGATGTTTCCAAACAAGTCAGTAACAATCACCAATATGTACCAAAACATATGCAAGTAAGTAATGTAATCTGTCACTCATAGCGGTCCTGAGAAATGCAAGTAATCAAGGAACATGCTGCAACAGTTGTCTAGTTTCAGCAGTGTCTATCATACGTTCCTAACATACAATTAAGTAGTCAAGGAACAAGGAGCAGCAGATGTTTCCATACAAGTCAGTAACAATCACCAATATGTACCAAAACATATGCAAGTAAGTAATGCAATCTGTCACTCATAGCGGTCCTGAGAAATGCATGTAATCAAGGAGCATGCTGCAGTAGTTGTCCAGTTTCAGCAGTGTCTATCATACGTTCCTAACATACAATTAAGTAATCAAGGAACACGCAGCAGCAGATGTTTCCATACAAGTTAGTAACAATCACCAATATGTACCGAAACATATGCAAGTAGGTAATGCAATTGGTCACTCACAGCGTCGTGAGCAATGCAAGTAATCAAGGAACATGCAGCAGCAGTTTTCAAGTTTCAGCAGTGTCTGTCATACGTTCCTAACATACAATTAAGCAATCAAGAAACAAGCAGCAGCACATGTTTCTATACAAGTCAGTAATAATCACCAATAAGTACCGAAACATATGCAAGTAAGTAATGCAATCTGTCACTCAAAGCGGTCCTGAGCAATGCAAGTAATCAAGGAACACGCATTAGTGGTTGTCCAGTTTCAGGAGTGTCTATCATACGTTCCTAAGATACAATTAAGTAATCAAGAAACAAGCAGCAGCAGATGTTTCCATACAAGTCAGTAATAATCACCAATAACTACCGAAACATGTAACATCCAAGTTACCACAAACAGTACACGTCATAATATTTCATTTCATTCAATAATATATATTACTAATTGTTTGATACCACAGGTCCATCTGCCTGATTACTTAATTACAACAATATATTAAAGATCAAATGGTGGTCTAAACTAGCTTCTAAATCTTCAATCAGAGTGCGGAAGACTGAACAAGCTACCCGAGACCGCATCATCTTTTCAAAAATAGGCGTCAGCAAAAGTCCAAAAGTCTGCTATTCATCAAATGTCCAGAATCACTTAGCCTGGGACGAACTACCTGCTATGGTCTTGCATTTATCAACTTTTCCTGTAAAAGAGTTGTCATGACAGAGTAAGCTAACATTGCTTAGTGAGTTAACAGAGTTCCATTAGTTACCACACATATATAACATACTATCAGCTCCTGCCGGCAAGTCACTACGTCCTGAGACAGCAAAAACGTTGGGAGACAACCCAGTTTGTTTTCCCCTATGTAAGGCCGAAGCCCTACGGGAAGTGTATGGAAACAAGTCATATAGGAAAGGAATCTGCAGAATCCCTCCTGTGAATGGAGATCTCACATTCGGTCCTATCGGATAATGCAGTATGCAGCGACAAGTATATAAACAGTCAAGTAAGCAGTAAGCATGATAAGTGTTTACATAAAATGTAAAAGTGAACATGCAATCAAGGTAATTCAAGTGTCTAGCTTCAGTAATGTCAAAAATACGTTTCTATGATACAATAAAGTATTAAAGAAACATGCAGCAACAAACGGAAGTTTCCATACAGTCGATGACATTCACCAATAAGTATCGAAACATATGCAAGTAATTAATGAAATCTGTCACTCACAGTGGTCCGTAGTCAGATAATGCTTAACGAATTAAGCGGTTCAGTTTACTCTGTCAAATCGACGGGTTCCTGCATTTCAGTTTCAAGTCTGGCATATTAATGTCAAGTCTGTGACATAATCTATATAACCCTAGTTACATATTCAGGTTATTGTCAATTCTGGCTGTCGAGTCTGAGGTAGTTCCTATCGTCCCAAGGTGAGTCTATTCTTATCAGATTAATACGATTCATCTAATTACATATGTGTGGCCTTGAAATAAAGCCAATCATATTACTAGCTAGGTGCATCATGACATACGATTTCTAAGAGTTCATTCAGTGTCTGTTAATTCATTTGTGCATAAAATAGATGTGCAACTTGAATTTGTGAGTTTTATCATAATCATATTATACTTTTAATTACAATAGGTTGTTTAATAACTTAATCTGATTTAGGAATTAATCTTTGGCTTGGAACAAAATCAAACTTTGAATTAAGGGAGCTAGATTCGAGAAATGATAAATTCGAATCTATTTGAGCTAGATTCGAATGGCATAGATTAGATTCGAAAGGCATAGGTTAGAAACAAGGACTTAGACTCGAAACACATACATAGATTTGAACATTCACCTAGATTCGAAGCCTTCCTAGACTCGAACCCATACCAGAATCGAAGGCAACACACTAGACTCGAAGGACAGCATCAGATTCGAAGGACATTAATAGATTCGAAGCAACCTTCGAGTCTAGGGGGGGCAGATTCGGAATCAGTATATATTCGAATCTGTTCTACATGTTCAACGATTTTCCAGGTTTTAGCTACTAAACATGAACATAAATGAGGGAAAAATAGTTACTAACCTTCGTCCAAGCTATATCCTTCGACTATAGATGATTTCCAAGCAGAAGCAAGTCCTAAACGAGAGCAAATCAGCTTCGAAAGAATAGAATTTGAGCAAACTCGAGTTTGCTCTTTCAAAACCGAACCAAAAGACAGAAAAGGGGGTCGATCTTACCTCAAATCGGGACCAAAACAAACATGCAATGACAGAATATTGTAGAGCTTGACGATGTCTATCCGTTGACGTATAAATCACGAGAATCCGACGGTTCGTTTAGGGGAAATTCTAGAGAGAAGGTGAGGGTGTAGAGAGAGAAGGAGAGAGGGTTTCAATTTGCTAAACCATGAAAATGAGGAGGGAAGGCTCTATTTATAGGAAAATAGGGAAAAATCAGATTTTCTACTGAATTTCCGGAATCGACCAACTTTTATTCCCATCAAACTATTTGCATTTCAGATGCAAATAATAGCAAAAGAGTTTTAGATTTGCTATAATTGACTTTTAGTCATATTTTTATTCATTTTAGTCCGTTTCGTCATTTTCAGTCTTTAATTTGTCATTTAGCTGAGTTTTAATTATCAACTTTATTTCAGCTAATTTTGGGGCAACTTTCCATAATTAATTATAACTTAATATAATTAACTATTTAAGATTCATGTTTTCGGTTAATTACTAATATTTGGATAAAATTGCTTAATTATCCATAGTCTGATGTTGTAATTTATATTTAATAAATTACGGGCTGTTACAATCTTCCCCCGTTAAATTGATTCCGTCCTCGGAATCGACTAAGACAGGAATAAATTCGGATACTTTTGCCAAATCTCGTCTTCTCGTTCCCAAGTTTGCGCAGATCCCTTATGGTATTTCTATTGAACTAACACCATTGGAATTTCCTTGTTGCGCAATTTCGAAACCTTATGATCGATTATACGCTCAGGCTCTTCTTCGTATCGCAACTGCTCGTCAATTTGCACGTCTTTCCATGGAATCGCAGCTTCAGCATCAACTAAACACTTTCGCAGATTACTCACGTGAAATACATCATGAATCCCAGACATTTCGGCAGGCAACTTTAGTTTGTAGGCTTGCAATCCTACACGCTCGAGAATTTCGAAAGGACCAACAAATCGAGGACTCAACTTCCCCCGTTTGCCGAACCTTACTATTCCTTTTCTTGGCGAGACCTTCAACAACACTTTATCTCCAACTTCAAACGCAATTGGTTTCCGTCTTCTATCATGATACTTCTTTTGTCTGTCTTGAGAGGTCTGAATCCGCTGTCGAATCAACTGTAGTTCCCCATACGGCTTCTAATGTTCCGATTTGACTTGTAAACAAGTCATGCAATTGTCTACATATTGTCCTACGTCTTTCTTCATTCCAGGCCACCAATATTCCGTCCTCAAGTCTTGATACATTTTAGTAGATCCAGGATGTATCGAAAATTTTGACATATGAGCCTCCGACAGAATTTGATTACGAATACCTCCTAGTCTGGGAACCCATATTCTATCCATGAACCGTCTAAGACCACGATTATCAAAGGTCAGCTGGTTCACATATGTAACCATACGTTCGGATTTCAAGTTCTCATCCCGAATGGCTTCGGTTTGAGCGGCAATAATCGACTCAGGCAAGGCAGACTCCAAAACAACTGAAGTCAAAGCATAACATCGGGTATAATGGTCTTGTCCGGTTTTGCGGCTTAGGGCATCTGCTACAATGTTTGCTTTACCTGGATGGTAAAGGATCTCACAGTCATAGTCTTTAATCAATTCCATAGATCGCCTTTGTCGCATATTCAGCTCTTTTTGGTCAAATATATACTTCAGACTCTTGTGATCCGTATATAATTTACACCTGGTCCCGTACAGATAATGCCGCCAAATCTTCAATGCAAAGGTCACGGCTGCAAGTTCTAAATCATGCGTCGGATAATTCTTCTCATGCGCCTTTAGCTGCCTTGATGCGTAGGCAATTACTTTATCCCTTTGCATCAACACACAGCCTAATCCCATCTTAGAAGCATCACTATAGACTACAAAATCATCATTACCCTCAGGTAAGGCCAAAACCGGTGTTTCAATTAGCTTACGCTTCAAAGTCTCGAAGGCTCGATCTTGAGATTCATTCCATTCAAACTTAACTTCTTTCTTCGTCAGACTGGTTAAAGGCACCGCAATCTTGGAGAAATCACGGATAAATCTTCGGTAATAGCCCGCTAAACCCAAGAAACTCCGAACTTCAGATACGTTTTTTGGCGCTTCCCACTTCTGAACCGCATCAACCTTTGATGGATCTACGGCTATTCCCTCACCCGAGACAATATGTCCTAAAAATTGCACCTGGCGTAACCAGAAATCACATTTGGAGAATTTTGCATAGAGTCGCTCCTTTCGTAACAATTCTAGCAATTCTCGCAAATGCATCGCATGATCAGATTCAGACTTGGAGTAAATCAAGATGTCATCAATGAAGACTATCACTGATTTATCCAGCATTGGCCTACATACTCTATTCGTAAAGTCCATAATTGCGGCCGGGGCATTGGTGAGACCGAACGGTATTGTTAGAAACTCAAAATGGCCGTAACGAGCACGAAATGCAGTCTTCGGTACGTCAGACTCAAATATCTTAAGTTGATGATATCCAAATCGAAGATCAATCTTTGATTAGGTACTTTCGGGCTTTCATTACAGAAATGAGACCTAATCTCGAGTCTTTCTATCGTCATAAACATAACGTTCATTTCCTTCGGGGGTTCTAATTCTAATTATCCTTTGGCACAAAGGATTTCAGCATTGCTCGTCATGAGCCTGTCCATTCCTATAATAATATCGAATTCTCTAATCCACATCGGTATCAGGTCAAAGTCTGAGGAGAGGTCATCAATCACTAGCTTACAGGAACGAAAGATTCTACTTATAGTCACAAAACTCGAGCTCACAGTTTCTATATCTAACGGTACAGGTAGCATTATTGGGGCAAAATCAAACAGTTTAGCAAACTTTTCAGACACATATGACAGATTAGAGCAGGCATAGAGTTAACAAGAAATGTACCCATGACGACATCAGCAGTCTTTTTTGCCTCATCGGCTGTCATCTGGAAAGATCTTGGTTGATTCCTTTGAGCAGAAGAACCCTTGAATGATTGTCGGGGTGAAAATGCAGGCGGAGGAACAAATCGGGGCCGAGTACAGTCTTTAGCATGGTGCCCCAACGTGATGCAGTTACGGCAAGCCTCATTGCGCTTGGGACATTCCGACCTGTCATGACCTTTCTGCCTACAACAGTAGCACCTCACGAACTCAGGATCACATTTTCCTTCATGAATCTGCTTGCAGCGAGGACAAGCAGACCTTGGCGTAGCGGTCACAGCATAAGATTTAGCCTTTTTAAAAGGCTGCTTATCTCCCTGCCTTAAACTTTCACTCTCCTTTTCCGATTTCTCAGATTTTTCTTTCTTGCTAGTCTTGGCAATAAAAAGAGTCGCTCGCTCCGGATAGATTTCAAGTTCCCCTACCTTAGCAACTTCAACTACTTCCATATCACTTCTCGGTCTGCCAGAATTCACAAAAAGATCCCTTCGTCGTCCCTCAGAGGGCTCATGCCTAAGTTTCCTTTTTCGATCCTTCTTGGGCTTTGCTAACATCTCTTCTCTATACTTCAATTCTAACTCTCGTAACTTAAGTTCTCGCAACCTAAGTTCTTCTTCACGGCGCTTAAAGTCAATTTCACGCTGGATTTCTTCGTCAGTTTGCACAACCGCTTTACCCTTAGTCAGCAAGTCCTTAATTTCCTTAAATCGGTCCTCAACCGACATATCAGTCTGCAGTCGATTCCTATCCATCATAAGCTGTATTTGCCTTCGATTATCCTCATTCAGCTTGTGAATGAGATCAATTAATTGAGCCTGCTGGGGAGGCACAAGCGTGGCAGTACTGCTTGAGTCATTAGCAATATTTTCAGGGTCAGTGCCTAAATCCTCTACATGAACAGATTCTTTGTGTTGATCAGCTGCAGCATCAGCAGCTTTACGAACAGTCGAGGTACCAGCAACATTTGGATTCTTATCAGCCATTGGCTGAAAATATAAAGGTAATAACTATTATTTCCTAATTCAAATAAGCACGATTCGAGTCAAAATTCCTATGTCAGATAATCACATCTAAATTTCCTAGATATGAAGGCAGTCAGTCAGGCTGGCACAGAGTCAAGTCAAAGTCAAGTCAGTATCAAGCAGTCAATCCCTCCCCCATCCTATCAGTCATCATTTGCCTATCTTAGGTCAAGTTGTGTGGGTAGTCCTTTACTAATTAAGTTACCCTAGGCCTCGGTGACTTGTTCGGGAATTCAGAGTCACATAGTCCATACCATACCAGTAGTTTAAGTATCGGGTGGCCAATCCGATGATTAAACATGGCTCTGATACCAACTTTGTAACATCCAAGTTACCACAAACAGTACACGTCATAATATTTCATTTCATTCAATAATAAATATTACTAATTGTTTGATACCACAGGTCCATCTGCCTGATTACTTAATTACAACAATATATTAAAGATCAAATGGTGGTCTAAACTAGCTTCTAAATCTTCAATCAGAGTGCGGAAGACTGAACAAGCTACCCGAGACCGCATCATCTTTTCAAAAATAGGCGTCAGCAAAAGTCCAAAAGTCTGCTATTCATCAAATGTCCAGAATCACTTAGCCTGGGACGAACTACCTGCTATGGTCTTGCATTTATCAACTTTTCCTGTAAAAGAGTTGTCATGACAGAGTAAGCTAACATTGCTTAGTGAGTTAACAGAGTTCCATTAGTTACCACACATATATAACATACTATCAGCTCCTGCCGGCAAGTCACTACGTCCTGAGACAGCAAAAACGTTGGGAGACAACCCAGTTTGTTTTCCCCTATGTAAGGCCGAAGCCCTACGGGAAGTGTATGGAAACAAGTCATATAGGAAAGGAATCTGCAGAATCCCTCCTGTGAATGGAGATCTCACATTCGGTCCTATCGGATAATGCAGTATGCAGCGACAAGTATATAAACAGTCAAGTAAGCAGTAAGCATGATAAGTGTTTACATAAAATGTAAAAGTGAACATGCAATCAAGGTAATTCAAGTGTCTAGCTTCAGTAATGTCAAAAATACGTTTCTATGATACAATAAAGTATTAAAGAAACATGCAGCAACAAACGAAAGTTTCCATACAGTCGATGACATTCACCAATAAGTAACGAAACATATGCAAGTAATTAATGAAATCTGTCACTCACAGTAGTCCGTAGTCAGATAATGCTTAACGAATTAAGCTGATCAGTTTACTCTGTCAAATCGACGGGTTCCTGCATTTCAGTTTCAAGTCTGGCATATTAATGTCAAGTCTGTGACATAATCTATATAACCCTAGTTACATATTCAGGTTATTGTCAATTCTGGCTGTCGAGTCTGAGGTAGTTCCTATCATCCCAAGGTGAGTCTATTCTTATCAGATTAATACGATTCATCTAATTACATATGTGTGGCCTTGAAATAAAGCCAATCATATTACTAGCTAGGTGCATCATGACATACGATTTCTAAGAGTTCATTCAGTGTCTGTTAATTCATTTGTGCGTAAAATAGATGTGCAACTTGAATTTGTGAGTTTTATCATAATCATATTATACTTTTAATTACAATAGGTTGTTTAATAACTTAATCTGATTTAGGAATTAATCTTAGGCTTGGAACAAAATCAAACTTTGAATTAAAAGGAATAGATTCGAGAAATGCTAAATTCGAATCTATTTGAGCTAGATTCGAATGGCATAGATTAGATTCGAAAGGCATAGGTTAGAAATAAGGACTTAGACTCGAAACACATACATAGATTTGAACATTCACCTAGATTCGAAGCCTTCCTAGACTCGAACCCATACCAGAATCGAAGGCAGCACACTAGACTCGAAGGACAGCATCAGATTCGAAGGACATTAATAGATTCGAAGCACACACACTCAATCGAGTTTAGCTAGCTAGGTTTGAAGCAACATTCGAGTCTAAGGGGGGCAGATTCGAAATCAGTATATATTCGAATCTGTTCTACATGTTCAACGATTTTCCAGGTTTTAGCTACTAAACATGAACATAAATGAGGGAAAAATAGTTACTAACCTTCGTCCAAGCTATATCCTTCGACTATAGATGATTTCCAAGCAGAAGCAAGTCCTAAACGAGAGCAAATCAGCTTCGAAAGAATAGAATTTGAGCAAACTCGAGTTTGCTCTTTCAAAACCGAACCAAAAGACAGAAAAGGGGGTCGATCTTACCTCAAATCGGGACCAAAACGAACATGCAATGACAGAATATTGTAGAGCTTGACGATGTCTATCCGTTGACGTATAAATCACGAGAATCCGACGGTTCGTTTTGGAGAAATTCTAGAGAGAAGGTGAGGGTGTAGAGAGAGAAGGAGAGAGGGTTTCAATTTGCTAAACCATGAAAATGAGGAGGGAAGGCTCTATTTATAGGAAAATAGGGAAAAATCAGATTTTCTACTGAATTTCCGGAATCGACCAACTTTTATTCCCATCAAACTGATTTGCATTTCAGATGCAAATAATAGCAAAAGAGTTTTAGATTTGCTATAATTGACTTTTAGTCATATTTTTATTCATTTTCGTCCATTTCGTCATTTTCAGTCTTTAATTTGTCATTTAGCTGAGTTTTAATTATCAACTTTATTTCAGCTAATTTTGGGGCAACTTTTCATAATTAATTATAACTTAATATAATTAACTATTTAAGATTCATGTTTTCGGTTAATTACTAATATTTGGATAAAATTGCTTAATTATCCATAGTCTGATGTTGTAATTTATATTTAATAAATTACGGGCTGTTACAAAACATATGCAAGTAAGTAATGCAATCTGTCACTCACAGCAGTCCTGAGCAATGCAAGTAATCAAGGAACATGCATCAGTAGTTGTCCTGTTTCAGCAGCGTCTATCATACGTTCCTAACATACAATTAAGTAATCAAGGAACACGCAGCAGCAGATGTTTCCATACAAGTCAGTAACAATCACGAATATGTACCAAAACATATGCAAGTAAGTAATGCAATCTGTCACT